>JAOPJW010005814.1:56266828-56282210 GCA_027122535.1 Octopus maya
TATTAAGCCATTAAGTCATACAGTTTAAGAAACACAGCTCTAATATTGTGATGTATTATAACATTATTCTCAGAGTGGGAATGTAAGAATTGGAACTGTAACATAATGACTGAAAATTAGTTTGGTAGCTGGTTATTATGCAGAACCATAAATGATGTAGTACCTAGTTATTATGCAGTAATATATAATTATAGCATAAGCGTTATAACTTTGTTAGTTACTCTTAACTGCATCAATCTTATTTGTTCACAAGCAGTGGATATTAATTGTAAATGTACTAATGAAATATTCAGTTTTATATCTTTAAATCTGAGATTGTTTACAATGGATATTGTTAGAAATGAAATTAAAAGGTTTTCTTTCCTTTGCAGTTCTCATCATCATCATTTGATGTCCGCTTTCCATGCTAGCATGGGTTGGACGATTTGACTGAGGACTGGTGGACCAGGTTCCAATCTGATTTAGCAGAGTTTCTACAGCTGGATGCCCTTCCTAATGCCAACCACTCCGAGAGTGTAGTGTGTGCTTTTACATGCCACTGGCACGAAGGCCAGTCTGGTGGTACTGGCAACGGCCACGTTTGAAATGGTGTGAGCATCAATTAAATGTTGAAGACAGTTTTTAAATCTGATGGTAGCTGCAACCTAGTTGGCTGAGACATTCAATTTCTAGACAATGAAGACAACCAACAGAACTAAAATTATTGGAATCCCGATATCAAACCTCTAATTGAATTAGATCTCTGGTAAGTAAAGAGTTGTAGTTCTACCTTCTCTTACCTCTAAGCCTGAAAAAGTCACTACAAACTGAAGCTGATTCACTTAAATATCTTTCCTATAGAAGTGGATCTCACTTCTCAAAAAGAAATCGACATGGCAGTAGGGTTTGTGACCTATATTTCACAAATTAATGTTTTCTAAACCAGAGTTAACAACATTAACCCATTTGTGATATTTCTCTGTGTGTGTGTGTGTGTATACATATATATATAGTCTCATCTTGAAAACAATGAAGAATTTCAAGTAATTTAATAAAGTATCTAATTATGTTAATTGCAATATTAAGCTAGTGTTTGAGGCATGACAAAAGGTTCTTAAATAGAGTTATGTTAGAAAGTTATTTTCATGCCATACCCAAATTCACTAAGAGTGGAACCAGGTTGTTGGCTTAGCTAACCTAAAAGTTATCTACCTATTCCATGGCACCTGCTGACATCATACCACCTGAAATCACCACTAGTCACATGATATCAATCTCTTGTTTTAAAGTGAACTAAATCAAAACTGTTTCACTGAAATTTCATGCTAATTTGTTTTTAACATCAACTTTTTAATTTCAAGGTTATTTTACTAAATTCTTCATTATTTTCAATATTATTATAAAATATCAAAATGAAGTTAAAGGGCATTGATCATAGCTGGTAGTGAGACAATATCTAGTATATTTCTCCAATACGTGGTGAATGTTCATTTTGAGGTGCCAAATAACTCTATAAAAAAAACCCCTCTTAAACAATCTCTTCTATTCAATGTAATAAGTTACAAGGTTTTTTTATCCAGAAAAATATATTCTTTACTTAACTAATCCCTAAACTCTCTCTTCTAACGCATTCAAGTCATAGCTAGTCCTGAAATTGTAGTTGAGTAAATTCTTGTCTTTCACATACAATACCATGCTTTGCATGGTCTAATCTTGTCAACCCTACCAATAAATGCTGAATTCCAATTACCATTTAATGACAAGCAAAAATCCCCAGCTTCCACATACTGTTTTCTTCACAGATTTTCCAATGTCACCAGTGATCAAAGATCAAAGCCCAAGAGCAAAAATGAACCAATAAAATAGCCTATATGTGGTCAATCTGGCTACTAGAAATATACACGCTTTGTTAAATATAGGATTCATTGGATAATGTAAAACCTGATAGTTTTTTAAAAAAGGGTGGGACAGTCATGGCTGGAATGCTTTTGATCATGCTTGACTTAGGAGCTATGTGAAAAAGCAGCATTCTATAAAACAGATTTCTACCAAATAATTTTTTGGAACCTTGTTTGATCAGTGGGCAGTTGGCTACCTATCAAATGGTTTCATCTATTAGCTTTACATTTCACCATTAGCTTCAACTGGCCCAGTGCAACTCCTCTGTAATCATCACCATGTATAACTGACAATAACTTGCAGTGATTCTCTAAATCTTTGAAGATATAATTTTCCTCAATCATCAGCTTGTAAAATATTCAGTTAATTCTTGGTTGAAGCAATATTAACCAATGTGATAGCACATCCACTGATAGTTGCTACTGAAGAAATTCAGCTTTACAAATTAGATTAAATTCATTCAGCGACAGACTTAATGATGCATGGTTCATTTTTCTGTTGCTCTTATAACTATCCATTTTGTAACTTTGAAAACAAAAATTATTTGGCATCTTAGCAAGTAACATTTGAAGAAGAGTTCAGTAATATTAAGTGAAAGAAATAAATCTCTATTTCACTTCCACAATTTGCACTTTGAAATGATTGCTTCTAGTTTGGTAAACAAGAATAATTATATGCACATATGACACTTCAGTTGATAGTTTGATTGTGTCTCTGAATACTTCACTATTAAACACACCTAACAAACAGTTCCTGTGTGAGAGCTGAATATCTCTGGTAGTTTTGTCTATTTCATTGAAAAAATCTCACAATTTTAATCTATCAGAAAATATCAGCCAGACAACTTTATACCTTAGATTCTTTTTGCAATTCTCTGAACTTGCATTTTCTTTATACTCCTAATAATATAAACACAAACTAAAACTATAATACAAATCAAAACCAGTTCAAGCCTAAAAACACTACTGACCACTTCATAACCTATTAGACATGCCTTATATGAATAATATTCCACAAGATGGCTTCACCCATTACAAAATCAATTTTTCAGCTGTATTATAGAATAGATATAACAAAAAAATGACAAGAAATTTTGAATATAGACTCAAAGTTATGGTCACTTTTCACATTTCCATCAATACTTTAGTTCTAACTCATAAATTTAGTTTGAATTACCAAAAACTGATTACTGCAAGGAAGTAATAAAACTTGTTTCTGTGTGTTAAACTTAAATGGCTTCATTTGAAAAGTTGACAAAATGGTTTGAAAGGACATTTAAAGATATGAAGGCAGAAAATGTAGCTGGAACATGAAATAGAGTTGAGATGCAGAGATTATCTGATAAAAGTGTGGATACTTAGTTATTTGCATAATCAAACAGGTTGTTGTTTAGACCAAGGTCAGCCCTGATCAAGCAAACCTACAACCAAAGTCATTCTAGCCATAAACATTTCATAGATTTCCTATATGAAGGAAACCCAGGATCACATTCAACTTCCTTTTCTAACTGCAATTTGAGGGGGATTTGGCTGCTATTTTAGAAGGTTGAATGATCACATAGAAGCCTTGGTTTGTAGCCAGTCAAGAAATTCAGAGGCTTGTGATACTTAATGATTAATGAATCTCAACTACTACAAGGATAAAAGAAGTGCTCTAAAAAGAAACAACTACAGAAGCATCAGATACACCAAATTATGGAAGTAGTAATAGCATAGCAAATTAAGAAAGAATTAGCTTAAATAAAAAGAATGGGTCAGCAACAAGACAGGTTATCACAGTGCCCTCTTCATAGTGAATTTCTTAGTTAAGAGTAAGCAACTATACTTAGCTTGTTGACCTGGTGAAAGCTTCAACAGGGTTCCATGTTCTGTTATCTGTTGACCACAGATTTAGACAAATGGTGTGTGAAAAGCCATGCAAGCCACCAGCAATTTGAAAGTTAGTTAAGAGTTTACTGTGGAATTCAGTCAGCAGGTTGGTGTCCAAGGCTTGGTTCTCAACCCTGCTCCTGTTTATCATAGCTCTTTAGACTGTAATGAAGGGGTTTAAGACCGTTTGTTCATAGGATCTCCTGTATGTCAATAACCTAGTTCACTTAGTAACAGCCAAACACAAAAGCAAAGCTTGGAATCGAGAGGCCTTCAAGTAGAGGAAAGAAGACAAGACTATTGCCATCAGGGAAGTAGCCATGCACAGTATGCAGAAAAAGGGTAGGTAAGAACTCTGTACAGTATACCAAATGTCTAGACACTCAAGAGATGAAGTAGGATTACAGATAGGCTCACAGAAAGACTTCACATTTAGTAAATGCTTAGAAGTAGTTAGCAGCAAGAGCAATATGAAATAAATTCTTTCAAATGATAGGAAGGCTCTCTAAAAGTATTAGATAGCTTCTGTTACCTAGATGGTCTAATTAACAGTGGACAAAATGTATTCTAAGAACAGGGTAGAAAAAGTTCAGTGAGCTATTATTTCTGCAAGCAACAAGGCGATTCTCTGAGTGAAGGGCAGATTGCATGATGCTTGTGTCTTAAGTGCAAAGGCAGAAAAGATATTAAGCAAACATGCTCTGCTGGGTGTATAATGTTAGTGTGCATGAACAATGGAGCACAAATGAACTGAGAAAAAGATTGGGTCTAAGAGTAATCAAACATAGCATGCAAGACAGAAGACTACACCAGCATGGACATGTGATGCATATGGCAGATGACAATAGGGTAAAGAAGTGCCAAGTGATCCAAATGGAAAGATCACCTGGAAGAAGAAAACTAAGCTAACTGTAGGAAATGGTGATCTCAAGAAGTTAAACCACAATAAATGGTAAGAAGACCCATCTAACAAATGGTAGAAAAGACTGGTCCAGTATGTGCAAGTATAGAAAAGTGGATGTAAAATAATTATGAACATACACCACATATAATAAATCCCTTCAAATGTCACACAATTCAATTTAGGTAAAAATTCTGTTTCCAGGTATACACAAAATATATATATATAGCTTTAAAAACTATATATCCATTCACACAGTTGCATATATAAACTTACTTACATATACTCTTTTTTAATTCTGTATGAGTAATTATAGTTTGCATCTACCCAAATTAAAAATATAAGCTAAGTTCACTCTAAATTGGTTATATGGGTGTGTGTATATACATACTTTAAGAATCAATACATAGAACGTGAAAGTTGTCTACAATTGAATATGTCTGATCTAATGGACTTTCATTATTGCGTACTTAAGTTAAATATATCTGGAGCTGAAACTGTATGAAAATGAAGAGCAAATCTGAAATATTCTTCAGTTACAGCAAAAACAACATTTTGGAAATAAAATAGTTGTTCTCATGAGGAGTTATAGCAGATATATCAATGATTGTAATGCAGCAACATTGATAACAGTAAATCAGCAATAGGTTGCTCCAAGAGCCACTATGAACAGCTTGCAGATAACAGACTTGACGAAAAGGGTTAAGCACACCTGATGGTAAATAGATGAATGCCTGTATAATTATTTAGTTTGATTTTTCAACAGCAAGACCATTACAAAACATTGATGTTCTTTTTAAATTCATATCAAGAGATGTCCTCTACAGAAATATGTCTAAGTATTAAATAATGAAAATGGCAGGTTACCTTGTTCGTCCCAAGCAATCAAAAAATTTTTTCTTTCTAGGTGTTGATTCTTAAAGGGTGCTATATAAGTAAATATCTAAATTAACTTTGCACTTGCCAATGATGAATCATCTGTTCGGCTTTTAACCCCAACAAAAAATTTTAAATGCAATAAATAATAAGCAAGTTTTGAAAAAAGTATCTTCATAAAGATTTTTTCTTAAAAGGCTACAGAAAATGAGAAGCTAAAACAAAACCAGTAAGACTAAGTTCTAAAAAAAATAAATAAAATCAACACTGAAGGCCACAAAGAGAAAGCATAAGTGAATACAAAAAGAAACTATATAATGAAGGACAATTCAAATAGATGGGTCAAGGAGGAAAATAAATAAAAAGTAGACAATAAGCATGAACAAAATTTAAAATGATAAAGGGGATCACTTATGATATTGATAATATTTATTAGGGATTTCATTACAGAAAAAAAAAAAAAAAAAAAAGAAAGAAAGAACAAGTGACAATTTCAAAAACTAAATCACAAATTTCGAGGTTATACTTATTTGTAATAGGGTTATAACTGTTAAGGATTTCTTTCCCTGTCGTCTCGCATTTATAAGAAAAACATGTATCTGAAGAGCCAATGCAAGAAAGATAGTGGAACTACTTACAGCTAGAAATCAAAACCGAGATACAAGCACATCTTTCAAGCAGTCTTTGTCCCCATCTTATACACGCTGTAGTTCGTACGATTATCACCAAAACATTCCTTTGCGAACAGTGCTATTGTCATTTTCAGCTATAACAACAATCAAAATAATTTATTTCTCTATTTTATATTTACTAGCGAGAGTCTTGTAAGCTAGACAGACAAACAGAAACCAGTTTGCTTAAGAATTTTGTATTTTTTCAAATATCTTTCTCAAACTGATATAAAGTAAAGTCGTTTAGAAATTAAAGATGTCTACATGAAAGAAAAAAAATAGAACAATAAGTTGTTACTGCTAATACTTTTGATACATGGACAACTTTATGAAAAAAAAAAACTGTACTAGTCAATTAAAAATATTTTCTCTTTCCACAGACGAGATAATTTTAGACATGTTTTGATATTATTGTGATATCTTATTCTGACATATCCTTCAAAGTACCAAAATAGTGATGAATGAATTATCATTTGTACAAGATACTGTGTCGTTTGGCATATGAAAATAGAAGTGTTTACAAATTGAATAATTCAAAGACACCAACAATACAGAAAACAGGTCAGTTAGTTTCAACATACTGAATATGCATGGACTATTAAAAATTTATATTAGATGATTCACATTAAAAATAACTATGGTGATATTTAATTTCAGAAACTGGTAAATTTCAAATCGGTATCCGAACTAAGCATACTAATAACAACAACAACAACAACAACAACAGGCCCTTGATCTGTTTACTGGCTAAAATTAGCAGGAAAATTTCCCTCGAAATTAAGTAACCACTTAAAAAAAGGAAAAATATACTGAAAAATGCATTTCGATACACATTATACTTGACTCAAATCGGTGTGGTTATGGCTGGAACGACTGACTATAGGTATACCTGAACATTTAGACAACCGGGTGTTAAACCTACAACAATAACAACAACATAATAATAACAAAAACATTTTTTTTACAGACAATAATAGCAAGGAAAACAACATATATTCATCATACATTATAAACTGCAGCCCGAATAATAAATCAGATAGCATGGTTAAAAATAAGCAAAAGAAAACTGAAGATAACAAATAAAAAGAGCAAAAATATTAGAAGCAAATGAACGATAGTATCACAACAGAAACAACATTTGTTCCTCTCCATAATTTCGAGCCTGAATAGCTTGCTTGTTATGCTGTACTACACATCATTCTTTTGTTTTAGTATCTCTTCTATTCACCCGACTACACTAAATATGAATATACTGTCAGGAATGAACACATAAATTCTCATCATTTCGAGGGTGCTACCTTTATCTTCAGCTCATTTGAACGGATAACTATTTACGGACTCCTCCTCCTCCTCGTCGTCGTCGTCGTCGTCGTCGTCGTCGTCGTCATCAGCATCACCACCACCACCACCACCACCACCGTAGTCGTGGTCATCATCACAATTTATTTTCTTCGAGAACTACTACTATTGCTAGTGCCGCCGCCGCCGCCGCTTCTACTACTACTACTACTACTACTACTACTACTACTACTACTACTACTACTACTACTACTACTACCACCACCACCACCACTGCACTATTATAATTATTGTTATTGTTGTTACTATTATATATAAGGCGGGAAGCTGCCAGAACATTAGCAAATCGCACAAAATGCTGAGCAGCATTTCTTCCGACTATCCCCCTCTCTCAATATGTCAGGACATCTGCTTATAATACAAAGGATTTTTATTATCATTATTATCATTATTATTGTTGTTATCATTATTATTATTCTTATCTCATTATTATCTCATTATCATATTGCTGTAGAGGACATGGACATGTTTTGGAACGCTCCAAGTAAGTTCAGTATAGAATATTTGTTTACACCAGCTTGGTTCAATTTCATCGGTTTACGTGTTGTTCCAAGTTGTTAATAGAAAATCTAGGAACCTGTCAATGGTTTTCTGTGTTTTTCTGGCCCCACCTGGGTTATATTCGATCTGTCAAATAAGTTCAGTGAGCGTTTAATCATATGCAATTCAACAAGATGGCGGACCGCATCTTGAAAGAGTTAAGAAAAACTACCCCTCCCACAGATCTAGTGACTGCTGAAGATTTCCTTCATCTTCCCTCCATTACTAGCAACAATACAAAAGAAGGGGAAGAGAAAGGAGGGAGAAAAAGTACAAAGTCTATCTCGCAGTAGCACAGCAGTAACAACATCTACAACAACAAATTGATCTGTCACTTATTTTCGACGGTTATGAAATATTCGCACCTCTTAGTCGACCCTTAATGGGAGGCAGGTTGGCAGTGCTGTTTAGGAAAAGCGAGGACCTCGAAGTTCGGACGATCTTCATGGACCCGTAGGATAAGCTGATGGTCTTGGACATGAATGACAGTGAAGGTGGTGACTATAGACTAGTTGCTATTTACACCCGCACGGGGGCGGGACAGCCAGATTTCTTCAGACGTTCGGAGATTTTCTTTGGGACCTCACGCCCTTTAACGTTAGTGGGTGACTGGAACGCCATCTTGAATGCACGCCTGGATGGGATGGGAGAGTGGGGTGTAAAAACATCACACACCTGCTCAGTTGCTTCTAGATGACTGACAGGTACCGAGTTGATTTCCTGCGCATGGGGTCGTATCTATATAGCCTATTTTGTAGACCTGTAGGCAGAAGTAGTATAAGTTGTAGACGTTTGAAAGTCCTCGGCTACACGGATCATAAATAGGTTATGGGTATGGTCGACATAGATGCAATCTATAGACAGGACCCCGGACACCGGAAGCTGCACGCGACCTTCCCGGCGCTCCAACTTTCAGAGACCGGGTGAGTAAGTTATTCCAACGACAGCTGGTGAGCGTAGTCATCAACAGCCTTTATTTGATAGCACGGAATAAGGCTATTAGAGTAGAGGTAGTAGTTTTTAGTAATAAAATAGCGCTAGAGGAATCTAGGATTGTTAGGAATCTAGAAGAGGCGCTTATGAGAGGCATAACGACCGACGTGCTAGCGGCGAGATTGGCTCATGGTCCATTCTTCAATGTGAAGTACGAAGTTTGTGCTGTCAGAGTTAGGTCGCATGCACTTAGACGGAGGAGACGGAAGCCGTTGGATGGTCCCGGGTTGCTACGTGGAAAGAAAGCAACAATTCTGACCTTGCCGAGTCGTGATGGACGCACGATAACGGAGTCCACTCAGATGCAAACAATTTCAGCGGTATTTCGTCGAACTGTATGAGGCGCACGGTGGATCGTGGACGGTGGTGATTTCACCCACTATCTCAGTGGCACGGTGGATCGTGGACGGTGGTGATTTCACCCACTATCTCAGTGGCACGCTGCACCTCTCAAACAGGGATGCGGCGTTCTGCGAAATGCTTGTAAAAGCCGAAGATGTACGGAACGTGATGACGGGCTGTGCAAAAGAGAAGTCTCCTGTGTGGAGTAGTCTGCTCTACGAGCTATATTTTCATATGCCAGACATATTTGGCGCTCTCTTGGCATACCTCTACCTCAGTTGACAGCAAAACGGTAGAGTGCTGTGAGCTGTGGAGCGGTGGTGCTGTTGATGAATGACCCGAACATGGGAGGCAGCATTGATAAGTTTAGACCTATAATTGCTGAATGCAGATTATATTTTGGCCAAGGTTTAAGCAAAGAGATTGGTATTTGTCGTAGATACGTTGGTTGATGACACGCAGACATGAGCTTTTCCAAACAAACCCATCCACGGACAATCTTCATCTTGCACAATGCATCATAAAGAGGGTGCATAAGGAACCTAGCATAGGTGGGGCCCTGATCAATTTGGATCAATCGAAACCTTTTCATATAGTTGACCACCAATACGTGAAGGCTGCTCTCGCGGCAGAGTGTTTCTCTCCCGTTTGCAGAGACTTAAGCGCTGCAATGTACAGCGACATCTGTTCGGTGGTCAAAGTAAATGACCACCTTTCGAAATCAATTACCCTCACTCGTTGGGTCCGTCAAGGATGCCCACTATCGTCTTTCTGTACGTTCTTGCTTTCGAGGCATTGCTGCGGAATCTGGATGTTTCCCGCGTGATCTGGAGTAGAGAATGGTCGTGTTAGTTTACGCGGACGATGTCACCATAATAGTGTTGCACATCTCGAAAATCGAGGTTGTCGGCACTGCACTGCTCTAAGCGAGTACGAAGCCGTTACAGGGACAAAGATTAACCAGAAGTTACGAGGACCAGAATTGCAGCACATAGAGAGGTAGGTCCAAGCTAACTGACAATGTTTGAGGGTGCTGAACGGAAGGATCGATTAAAATGCTCGAGGTCTGAATTGGTCCAGAGACATCCTGGTAGACAAGATCTGGGAGGACGTGACCAGCAAGGTAGCCAATCTCACCCAGAAATGGGAAGAAAGGAAGCTGTCTCTGAAGGGTCGGGCGGAGGTGGCGAATGCGCACATCGCTTCCGTCATCTACTAACGCCTGACCGTCATCAATGTTAATACAGTTTGGATTTTGGCGATATTCGGATTTTTATGAATGAGATTTTTAAAAAAGAAAACGCTATTCTTCACATCTAAAATGTTATCCAACATCTTATTGACATGCCAAAATTGTTCGAAAAATATGTTCTGTGTCATTTCCTTCAGCTCTTTACCATGTAAATTCAAATGCCATGGAAGTTACTATTGAAGCTCATAATTTATACGTCGGTAAATTAAGTGCAGTCAAGTACTGGAATCGAAGTAATCAACCGGCCTCTTCCATAAAATTCCTGGTGTAGTGCCAATATTTGGAACAGTTGTTATTATGGATATCCTTAGTGCTGTGATCTGGTGGTAGTGGTGGTGGTGAGGGCGGTGTCGGTGTATGGAGCACATCGCTTCTAATTTCTCGTAATTTTCTTAATCTTTTGTGAATTGCTATTTTACAAGATCCGTTAAGCTAACCAGAACACAGAAAGCTGATTTGCTTAATCGTTTCTCACCTCTTCGGAGTTTAAATTCAAAATTTTGCTTTGAAAATCACATTCTCTTTAAATGAGGCTTTGGCCTCCAAACTTGCAACACGCAAGGGACATGTAAGAGAGGACAACGCAACAACGTACCAAGAGTGCACACTGAAAGGAAAAATGTTTTCGAAGCGTGGAAATTTTAACGTAAAAAAGAAAAACAGCACCAGTGGTATAAATACAAAGATTGGAGTAGTAATGGCAACGCTATTAACAATGGCAGCATAAGCAAAAGCCAGTGCAGCTGCAGAAACAGGAAGAAGGTATTCCTCTTCAAAATACTGTAACACAGCTTTAGCGGTAAACTACAAGACACAGTTTCACTTACTTTAAGAAAATACAACGGAGTAAGAGAGACCTTGTTCCTTCTTCTGAAACGGCGGATACAAATGAGAGAAAGACTTGAATATCACTACACATGTTTAACATGACATCACTTGGAGACAGCCGCGAAAGCACGTATACAAAAGGCCTTCGGTATTGTATAGCGGGACATCCCAGCCAAAACATCTGTTCGGTGGTGTCAAAAAATCCCAGTCGAAAAATCTGTTCGGTGGTGTAAGACTGAAGCCCTCGCAATTCAACATTCAGTGATCACTTACTTCACTACTTATTTTGAAAAAGAATGATGACAGTAAGAATTTCTTATGATAGATTTCCAGTAGATATTATCGTAAAACTTTCGGAGAGTAATGTAGCGTTACTGGGTTTGGAGAGAAACAGAAGCAATAGCAACAATTGTAGCAAGAAAAATAAGATCAACAATAATATCATGTGCATCAAAATCAACGATAATAGTAATATCATCAACAGCTGTAAGATAAATCGAGATTCGTAGACGAAACTAAGAAACCATCAAGATGAACTTCAAGGTCATCAGCAGTAGCTACTGAGTTGGCAGAAATAATGGCTGAAACCAAATAATGAATATCAAAATGATGTGAAAATGTCTTACTCTCTCTCTCCCTCATCCTATTATTCCTCACCCACAAGCACAAAAGCATATATACACATATACCAAAACATGCCCTTACCTACATACCTTAGAGTCAGTTTCTTCGCCCCATAGATTTTGTGATGAGAATGAAGGTCAGCACTCAAAAGCAAATTCTGAAACTAAATGGACGACAGCACACATGTCACACTGCACTTATATCCATTGTAATGAGAACAGAAATACAAAAAATATTGCTGCTTTGCATAGCATAAACAGATTAGGAGAGGCTTTGGATAAGAGTTCAACAAAAATCCCGGAGGAAGTGAAATTGGTCATGCTGCTCATAGATAAATATAGGAAACTAACGAAGACTAATGTCGGCTCCTTACCGATTAGATAATAAATATAGAACTGTATTAACTAAGAAAGAGTTTCTCGTATGACAATAGGAACTACATCGTCTTGCCCTCCAAAAGACTACTTCAGATTTTCAGAAAGGAACCCAACCTAAACAAGAAATTTTGTTACACCATATTGCATCTAGGGAACCCACTAAAAATTATGTTATTTTTTCTTCCGTTCTTTCCTACTAACATAACAACTATAGGAGTGGAGCGCATAAATACCTATAAGCTAGAGTAACACTGGAATAGAATGCGACTGCTCAACAATGTTAGGACACCCGAGATGAAGATTTTAGACACATCAATTTTTAATGAATAAGATCTTCATAGGAGTATCTCCGAGCCAGCCTAGAATGGGAACAGGAGCGACAGTGTTGTTTCAAAAAGAGCTGAAACTCAAGGTACGGTCCATATTCTACTATATGCATGGGAACTTGAGGGTCAGAGACGTGAAATGTAGCGATGAGGTACCTTCAGACTAGTCTATGTTCCATGCAATTATGTTTGTTTAGGTGTCTAGAGATTTTCTTCAGGACGACCGGGATCTTCAGCGCTATTAATTCCTCCCTGACGACTTGCTATCTCCCACGGTTAGGAATGAAGTTTCTGTTGAAGTGTGGTTGCACGAAAGAGAAATTGTTATATTTTAATGGTCTGCACTGTGATATTTCTCTTTTCATACCAGACTTTTTCATGCACCTCTATGCAAATGTCTACTACAACGAAAGAACGGCAGAATTCCCAGTCCTGCAAAAGGAGATACAGAGCTACTGCTGAGAAAGGAAATGGGGATGACTTTAACAAACCGAGGGACGTTTTGAAAGTCGTAACTAAGAGGTTTACTAAGAGGGTGGAGCTTGCGCTGACACGCTTTTATGTAAGGTAAATATATACACCACTTCGAAAAGATCTACCCCTGACAAATTCTACATTAGGTGACAATCTTAAGAAGGACAAAGAACTTGGCATGGGTGAGATCCTGTCAATTTAGGGCTGTCGAAATTTGTCTATCTGTTTAACCATTAATACATTACAGTTGTCATCACGGTGGCTTGTTTCGATCCCATCTTCAGGGATTAGGTCATTGCATCGTACAAGTTCATCTGCTCCTAGCTCAGGGTAAACGACCTTCCATTAGACCCGTTCATTATCATGCGTTCTGTCCCTCAAGCTCCAGCCTTTCCCTTTCGTCTTTATGTGCTGCTGTTCAGCAGCAACACCTACATCAACAATGACATGCAACAATTACAACAGTGTTTGCAGCGCCCAGTGGAAGAAGGATAGCATTTCCTACAACAATGGCAAATTCCTCAAGAAAATGTTGATGCAACAGCTTCAAAAACAACAGAAGACAACTCTCTATAGAAACTACGTCATCGACACAACAAAAACAGCAACTGGAAAACAAATATAAACACATAGAACAATTTCAGAATTAAACGAGAAAAAATATACCTGATCTTGTGGAATTGAAAATGAGGAGAAATTCACTCGGTGACAAAAATGAGTCCACTATGGGAAGTAAAAAGATTATGTTCGCAATGGATATATAACTTTTGAAAAAAAAAAAAAGAAACAGAAGAGATTTGTTTAAAAAGTAACACACTGAAACAATGTCCAGCAAAAACAATTACATAAGCATTTATCAGCTCAGACACGACCAACATCACAAAGAGTACAACCAGGTTCACTCCCATCCAACAACACCCGCAATACTAACAACTACAAAAATGATTTTAAACATATCCATAAATACGAGCAAGAGAAAATTAATGTACTGCATATACCAAATCACAAACATCAAACACTTTAGTTATATCAAACAAGGACAGGTATTAGTAAACTGCACATTAATAATAATCAAAATAAGAAAATATCTACTAGACCCTTTAAAATCAATATATTCCGATGGCGTAATAACAAAATTATTCAACAACTACAACTGGAAACATCTACAACTTGTTGGAAGAAGGAAACGCTTGTCCCTCCACACGAATAATGTGAGTTTAATTGCACAATTTTTTTCTATCAGACCCAGCTTTACTAGGTCTGAGAGAAGAATGGAGCACGTGATTGAAAGTAGGTCATGGCCACTCTAAAAACCGAGTCTCTTTATCAATGAAATATGGTCACCATATATAGATATGGTGGCCATTAACGAGACCATAATTTAGGATGCACAAGCGTTCTGATCTGCCCTCGACGGCTACGCGTTGTATTGATCTTCAATCGGCTACAAATGTCGAAGACATGATATGTACGGCCGACTTAAATAGGTTTCATTGGCAAAGACCAAATTAATTATTCGAAGCTGCGTCTGTAGTTTCCCGTACACCAAACATGTCAAGATAGGAATAAATAATTAGTTAAGTGAGCTTTAACTGGTGCAATTTTTTACAACAAATGGTTTTCTGCCTTGAAAAGGGTGATAAAAGGAGAATCGATAAGATTTAGTCAGAACGTAGCAAAAAGCAAACACATATGGCTGTTTGAAGTGTAGAAGACGCTTAGGAAAAGTATCGCAACCGACGCGCTTACAAACCGACACACTCTCTCTCTCTCCCCCTCTCTCTCTCCGTCTCTCTTTCTCCCCTCCACAACCATATCTCCCTATATAATTTTACATGCTTCTACGTTTTCGGCTTTTCATTCCCGATAACGCAAGTTAAGACAAGAATTTCTAATAAGTACAAACAGTTGACCTTTTTTTTTTTATCTGTGACAATGAAGTGACGCCACTTCCGTTGTTCTGTTGCTCGTGAACATATACTCAAGGTCTACGTGGCACCTTGGGCATGTGTCTTCTAATGTAGCTTCGGGGCGATCAAAGCCTTGAACGGATTTGGTAGACAGAAACTGAAA
>JAOPJW010005814.1:56321722-56333834 GCA_027122535.1 Octopus maya
TAGATTTTTTAGTTCTTTGCTGTTCATAAAATACAATAAATAACTTTTGCTTCATATCGTTTGCAAATAACTTAATTTTCCAAAATGATCTACTTATAACATCTGGTAATCCCTTATTTTATTCTATTCTATCAGGAAATAGATAAGATAAACACATGGTTAATGAAATCTTCAAATATGAAGCAGTAGGAAAATATGTTAAGACAGAAAATTTGAAATTTAATTTATACTCTAACCATGCTCTAGGATAATGTAATACAACCCCCAGAGATGGGTAACTGCCTTGTTTCAAATATTTTGGTTTATTAAAGATTCTCAGCTTCAAATCTTGCCAAGGACAACTTTGCCTTTCACATTTCTGTAATCAATAAAGTTAAGTACTGAGAGTGACAAAAGTATCAACCCCCAGAATTGGCAATGCTATGAAAAGATCATAGGGACTACTTAGTGTCCCTTTGCTTTAAGAACTGTTGGAAGATTGAGCTAGGTGCTAACAACCTCTTCTTATCTATTATGCTCATGAACATTCCATAGAAAGCAGAGACCATGGCAGACTTGGAGGGATACATTGTGTAACACAACAGAGCAGTTAAAAAAAAAAAAACAATGAGAGAGAGAGAGAGAGAGAGAAAGAGAGAAGGCTCTCAGGACTATTTATAAAATATTTAAGTATTTAGTCATCTAACTCTTTCAAATCATTCTTTACATTCCTTAACTTTGTTTCTTTTATTTGTTGACTTCATTTTTGTAGTCTTTACTGCTTCTTGACATTTCAGATTCCACTGACAAACATTCTCCAGCAAGTGGTGTCTTTAGTTATCTTTACATCTTATTTATTATCTATTGTGTTAGAATGATTTTTTTTTCTTCTTTTCAGTCTTAGGTTTCTCCCATTTAAGTAAAGTGCTAACTGCTCTCTTCCTGTAGAGCCTCTACATGGCCACTCCACTTAAAATTAGTAGTTAAATCCAACAAAACACAACCCTACTATTGCTAAACAAAAACCAAACATTGATTACTATGAGGTGTGAATAAAAAGACAGGATTGGCATAGCTTTGCTTTTAATCAAAATCTGCTTGTTCAGGGATTGATACAGGATTAAGGAATAACAACAGCTCTTTACTACTGAGGCCTATAACCTTTTAATTTCTGACTTGCTATCACAACAGGTTAGAGGATGGATAGCAGAATCAGTGGGGTGCCAAATAAAATACCTAGCAGCTTTTATTTAGCTACACCCCTAAACATAGAGTTCAAATCTTGTAATGGTTGGCATAACTCCTTTCAGAGTGACAAAATAAGAAGCAATCAAGTACAGCATTTGATTAAACAGGCTAGTCTTTGATCCCAAATATCTGTGTCCTTGTACCTAAGTAAGAAATCATTATTAGGTTTGTACTGAAATCATTACTGTTCCAAACAAAAACTTAGTGGTACTTCTTCCAGTGTTACATTCTGAGTTCAAAAGCTGCCAAGGTTGACTTTGTTTTTCAACCTTTGGTGTTGATAAAATACGTACTAGTTGATCCCACCCTTCAAGTAAGAATGGATTACTAGATTTGGAGGGCAGAATGGCAAAGTGGTTGATTGGCAGAAAAATTAGAGTACAGTCAGACAGACGCCATGCAGTAATTCTTCTGGTTCTTTTGCATTTTGAGTTCAGATCCTATAAAGGTCAACTTTGCCTTTCATTCTCCTGTGGTTAATAGATGAAGTACCAGTGAAGTACTTAAAATGGTTAGCTTTTCTTTTTCTCTTTCATCCTCTCAGAATCAGCTATACTGCACCAAGCAAAAGAAACAGGGGCAATTACTGACATTACTCTCTTCCTCCAAGAACTGTACAAGGAGGAAGAGGAGTTATGTTCTAGCAACCTTTTCTTATCTACTTTGCTACAAAAATAGTCAAAGAAACCAGAAAAATTGGTGGCTGTAGATTAAGCAATATACTGTGCATATGTGGAATGGTTAAAAACCAAAACAAAAAAAGACTAGGTGGCAGAAATGGTAAGTCAGTCAAAATGTTTCGTGTTATTTAGTTACGTCTTTATATCACAAGTTCAAATTCTATTGAGGTTAGTTTTGCCTTTCATCCTTTCAGGTTCAGTATAATAAAGTATCAGTCAAGTACTGGGTTTGTTTTAATCAACTAACTCCCACATGTCAAAACTGCTGGCCTTGTGCCTAAATTAGAAACAATCCTTAGGGTGGTGAGTGGCATATTCAGTAGAATACCGGTGGTTGAGGTATTTAATTAAATCCATTTATGCTGAGTTCAAATCCCTTTAGGATCAACTATGTCTTAAATCTATCTCAGACTGATAAAATAGGCACCAGTCAAGCAAGTATTAGGGTCAATACAATGGACTATATCTCTGCCACTAAGAAAAAAAAATATCAAACTTGTAGACATGTAACTAATAGTAATATGAAACAAATAATAATAATGAGCAGGCCAAAAAAAACTGCTCTGCTGGGGACAGCTAGGATTTTGAGATTGGTACTTGGGTGTTGAATGTCTTCCATGATAATTAACATCCAATTATCAAAGCTTATAATGTGCAGAAAGAGACCCTGTAAGACCTCTGACAGCAGGCTGCTGTCCGCTGTCACAGAATCAACCAGAGCTGAGAAGTAAAACAATAATAATAATAAATCATTATTATTATTATTAGTCTGTTTAAATCACTATTCTATTCAACAGTACTAATTTTAACTCATCAATAATATAAACTTAATTGTTCACACCTGTCACTCTTAAACCATAAATAAATTCTGTTTTACTTTCTCTTATTATATTGATTAGTATGTAATCTTTTGTTTGGTTAGGAAGTAGTTTGTTTTGTTTTAACATTTATATTTCTTCCTTTCAGCTTTCTTTATCTTTCATACCATGCTTTTTCTTTTTTAAACTTCAATAACTCAAAGCTTTGTTATTTGATCTGTTTTCGATATTTTACTGGACAAACAGTTATTGTTGCTTCTACTTTTTGTCTTTTTTAGAAAGTGAATACTATAACTGTTTCTATTATCATGATTATATCTTCACAAAATATATAATCTCTTATTTTTTATTTGTTTCAGTCATCGAACTGTGGCTATGCTGGGACACCATCTTGATGGTTGAATTGAACAAATCGACCACAGTACTTGTTTTTTTAAGTGTGTACTTATTCTCTAAGTCTCTTTTGCTGAACTTCTGAGTTATGGGGGACATAAATAAACACACTAACACTAGTTGTCAAGCAGGGGACACACAGATCTTTATCATTATACTTGTTTTAGTCATTAGACTGAGGCTATGCTGGGGTATCACCTTGAAGAATTTTAGTCAAATGAATTGACCCTATTACTTTTTAAAGTACTGGTACTTATTCTATCGGTCTCTTTTGTTGAACCCCTAAGTTATGGAGATGTAAACACCAACACTAGTTGTCAAGCAATGGGTGGGGGACAAACAGACACACACACACACACACACACACACATATATGCATGATGGGCTTCTTTCAGTGTCTGTCTTCACCAAATCCACTCACAAGGTTGACCCAGGGCTATAATAGAAGACACTTGCCCAAGATGCCACATAGTGGAACTGAACTCAGAACTGTGTGGTTGGGAAGCAAACTTCTTACCACACAGCCACACCTGTGCCTATATATATATGATGGTTTACCTCACAGTTTCCCTTGACCAAATCTACTCATTAGGCATTGGTCAGCCTGGGGCTATATTAGAAGACACTTGTCCAAGGTGCTGTGCTGTGGACTGACCCTGAAATCATGTGGTTGCAAAGTGAGTTTCTTAACCACATAACCATGCTTGATTTTTAACTATATAGAGAAATATAGATAATTAACTACTTTTAGATTAGATTAACTACTGAACAGATCAACTATGCCATTCTGGAGAATTTTATTACTGAAGATTTATCTGTATCCGTGTTTTTGATTAGACTCAATGTTAATCTTAAATTATTGGTGGGTAAAAATTATATCTACTTATAAATTTTCCAATATATTTCGTCTAGAATGAAAAGATGGATACACCTATAGTTCAACTATCCTTTTCAACAATCATACACAATTCATGTTACTACATTAAATTGTTTCAAATTGTGAAAAAAAAAGGGTTAAAATATTTAAACAAGCAATTATCCCAAGTACTTATTGATTTTTTTAAACAATTTCAAGGTTTTAGATAAAAATAAAATGCTAAAAGTACTTTTTAATGATGGGTTATAATTCAAGCAGAATATTTTTGGTTATTTAATTTTTATAGTATTTATAAATGATTAAAACTATTTTTAAGATTAAATAAGTAACCATTCCAAGAAATATACTGGAGAAATGAAGCTGCTGGTTGTGTGTTCACATCCCACTCAAGGCATAGTGTTATACCTGTGGGCAAGAAATATCGTTATCTGATTATCTACCAAGAAAATCAGTACCAGGTCTCCATGAGAATGTTACTGGTGATATTCTAACATTCTATCCAGAGATGATGTTACAGTTACAGGAACTAATAAGTAATGTCTTTCTAATATAGGCACAAGGCCTGAAATTTTGGGGAAGGAGGTTAGTCGATCACATTAACCAACCCTAGTCCTCTGATCCTTATTTTATTGACCACCCCCTCCAAAAGGATAAAGGCAAAGTTGACCTCAGAATGTAAAAATCCAAAAGAAATACCACTATTCATTTTTGTCAGTGCATTAAAGATTTTGCTAGGTTGGTGCTTTTACTGGAATAATAATAATAATAATAATAATAATAAGCATAGGCTCTGTAGTACTAATGGATTCAATCAAAGATTGACTTATATGTAACCATTTAAGAACAACTTTTTTTGTCTATAAAACAAAATAGTTTGCAAAGTTTTATTAAAGAATTTTTAGTGAGGAATATTATTGCTCAAAATGAAACAAACAGTTACTTTGAAAAATAGTAGTTGTTAGTAAATTAATACAGGATAAATGCAGCAATCCACAAGCAGAGATGTTGAAATATTAGATTCAAACACCAAGTCTGTAAAAGTTACCTGTTATTATACCCTCTCCCACACTCCATAAACTCCTTAATGTTTAAAAATATAAACATTTATAAAATATTTATTCAACAATTTTTAATCAGTAAAAGCATTCAGAAAATGTATGTTGGACACACCCAGAACTGTGTAAAAAAAAACAAAAAAAAAAAAACTATATCCTAAGAATTCTATGATATTTAAAAATATTGTTTGAGTGTGTTGAAGTGTTAAATCACGTTACTGGAAAAGTTGTTCAAAGCCTGCTTGTTGAAGAAGTTAAGATGCTAACAGGCAACATATATTCTTAGTAGCCAAGTACATTAGCAAGAGCAGCTATTCTAAGAAATAACAAGCCGCATCTAGCTAGTTATAAGTAATAGTGTTCTCTCAAGAACTAACTCCTACTCAAGAAAACCTAAGTTAGCTACCAGATACATACTTAAATTGGCAATATCAAGTAGATAGTAAAGAAACACATTGAAAGATCTATCCCGTGTAAGTAACCTGATCCTGGCCACTATTTTGGGAAAACGAATCTCAGGCAGTAGCAGAAAATGGCTTAAGGAAGATTCTGTTACCCCTACCTCCGTCCCGGCAGGTGAAAAGGGGAGGAGGAGGTTGAAGCTGTAATACGTAGCAGCAACAGCTATATGTCTACTGCAACTGACAGACACACCCACGTAAAAGAAAAAAGAGAGAGAGAGACAAATAAAAAGAGAGAGAGAGAGAGATGCCAGTTTATAGTTATCGCTGATACGAGTTGTTGCCTGCTTAGACTCCCTATCGTCAAGACACGTATACACGCTTAACTCTACATAACTTTGCGAAGTGGTTTTTTTTCATTCGTTGCTCATGCCAATACTCTATAATTTAAAATTCTTTTGCAAGTGTGGAGTTTCATGTTGTTGCACTTACTGACACACTAAATCACTGTTAAATTATTAAAGAATTGAAACCCTCAAATCGACCAGCAGCCGTTGCTTGTAAGTTAAAACTATATCGATCTAGGACAACGATACTTAATTCACATATATGTATTGAGAACTGTTTGAAAAAGTATTTAAATTATCTTATTTTTCATATCTTAACATTTTTGAACTCTAAATGATTAATTATTCAGCACACCGTTATGAATAACTTTTCCGTTAAGTAACATTAAAATATTTTATGCATGAGTAAAATATTCTTGTATCAAATTGTTATAGCAATCTGTCTAAGATTACTTGGAATAAAAGTTAGTTAAAACTTCTTCAGAATAAATAAGTGCTCATTTAGAATTATTCTCTCAACTGTCCTCTACATGATATTATATATGTACTTTATTTTTCTAAAGCATAAAAATCATATAAAATAAGAACTAAGTAAGAAAAGGTTTCTAAAACGTTTTCCCCTAAACTAAAACCCAGTAAGGAAAAGTGTCAGTTTGTGGAAGAGAGAAGTCGTCAAAACTCATCGTCATCAACAGCAGGCATGCATATCCAGCAACAGTTGAAGAAAAAAAAAGACAGCGGATGACGATAGTAGTAATAGTAGTATTCATTAATATACGCACTGATAAGGATGAGGGAGGGAGAATAGTAGTAGCAGCGGCAATAGTAGTAGTAGTAACAACAGCAGTAATAATAAAAAGTAGTAGTAGTAGTGGTAGTAGTAGTAGTAGCAGCAGCAATAAAGATGGTAGTAGTAACAATACAAGTAGTAGTAGTAGTAAGAATGGGTGAATCAGCCATGCAGAATTAGTCAGGAGCTAGCTTAATATTAAGAGACATCTCATCCATACCCTTTTCAGCGACACTTGAAGGACATTTTGCAGTTCAGTGCTTATGATTGCAAATTTGATCATGGTGTTCGAATTTAAGCCGAACTGGGTACAGGGAATGAATATTCCACTGCTACCCACACCCATCAAACGAGTTTGGCGTCTTTGCCTGGACGGCACCTGTAACTCGGAGTCACCTTCTTTGTCGGAAAGCTCAAGGTCAGAAAATAAGGGGTCATTATTGTAAATAACCTTGTCAAATTCGTCCATGGTGACATTTGAGGTTGTGTTACCCCCCTCTGGTTCAGGGCGTCGACTACTCGACGACTTTTTTGTTTTATGTTCTTTGCCATCACTGTCTTTCGAATCTCCGTCTTTAGATTTGGACTTGGAACTTTTCTTCTTCTTAGTCTTTTTGCCATCTTTCTTCTTTTTCTTAAGTTTAGCACCGTCTTCCGGAAGTATAGAAGTGTAGCTGTCTTGTGACCCTACAATGCCTTGGTCAGATTCCAACGTACCGAGGGATTCCTGCGAGAGGTCAACTCCCTCGACATCGCACAAGTCCGGTTCCGCTGGACATTTCTCCCCCATTGTCTCAGCACGGCCGACCCATTCACTTGCAGCACCAGCTTCAGTTAACGTAGTTCCGCCCACATCTTAGTATTAATGAAAAGCACACACTGACCAATAAGTTACTTCCGCGCAACTGTATCTGTCTGCCACAGACCACTTACTCAACAAGTGAATCTATTCGCACACACACATTCGCGCAACTGTATAAATATTCATACGTAGATTTTTTTTTCTATATAGATGTGTGTATGACTACATATATTTCATTAAATCTATGTATCTCATGTTAATTACGTATATAATTATGTATGTAAATTGTTAATAAAAATTGAGTCACTTGTTTAGTTTACTTTTTGTGGTATCCAAGTTTTTTTTTTAAAGAGAAACTTTAAGGAGATTTCGGCTAACAGAGGGACGAACGGCAGTGGATGACAAAGCCTCAATATGGATTCTGTTCTTGGCGTTTTGTTGCTGGCAGCATTCCATGCGTAGCATTCCATATATGGTGCTATGACGTCATGAAAACCTCCCTCTACCATAGCGGCAATGAATCACACACGTCCTCCCGATGCCGTCGTCCTCCTATCTCCGGATCGCTTGTCTCTGCCCACATTGGCCATAGATGGTCATGAAAGTATATTAACACAGAAAAAAATCACGATAAAACTAAGAAAGCACAACTAAAAGTTGAACTTTGAGGCATAGTAACAAATAATAGTTGTTCTCTACACTTTTTAGTTTTTCTCAGTTTATGAAGAGTTATAAAACACAGTTGGTTGTTGTTTCGAAACGAAAACTAAATTAAAGTTTTTAAATTGTGAAAGTTTTGAAAAAGTAAGAAGTGTTTTTTTCTTCTATAGATTTTAGTCACACCCTCATACGCACTCACACATATACACACCCTGCGTGTGTGTAGACAAATTTACACACACACACACACACACTATATATATATATATATATAAATTCATATAAACTTTTAACACTCTTGAAAGAGTACACGTACGATCGCACACGGAATAGATTAACGTTTTTAGAGATTTCAATTTCCGCTCGCAACTGTCTCACATTTGCTAACACCTTTGGAATAGCGCGCGCACACGCACACACACACACACACACACACACACGCACACGCACACGCACACACACACAAAATGGAAAGGAGGTGAGGAAAATAGGCAGGCCAACAAAGACTGGCTTACAGAGTGAGGTGAGAGTTGCATATAATTAGTTTGCGGCCAAAATATTTTTCAGCTGTTTTCCGTTAACTATTTTTTATTTATTTATTATTATTTCAGAAATGAGTTTTTGAAGAGAGTTAGTTATATATGCGTGCCTCACTGATATTAACCAGTGCTGTAGTAATAATTATACACATGAACTGCCATTACTAAATAAGGGAAACAGACACAGCATCAGAGGGAAAACAGTATTCATCGAAGACAGCTTTGGGGGAACTACATTCTTATTGATGCTCCTTACCAACAAGCGTCTACTTCATACATTTAACTTTTTGAACACTTAAAACTATTATAAATTATAAGATATCTTAAAAATACCTGATTTTCAAAGACACTTCATTGTATCTGTGTATGTGAGTGTATATATATATATATATGTATTTGATTTGTTAACTGGGCGGGGGTAGAGTACTCAATAAGCGGTAGTGTGTATTTCTTTAGTTGAAGCTGGTGGTTCCGCAAGCTGCTATTAATTTTTGTTGTCACCTGAAGTGTTGTCACAGTGCGGGCAACAGTGGAGTATTGTGATGTATGTGAGTGTGCGTTCAAATGCTGTCGAAGCATTTGAATCCACTCGGGATCGATCAATAAAAGTACCAGTCCAATAGTTCAGTAGAGGCTGATTCTTCTCGTTCTTCTTGGAAGAAATCGAGTGTCTAAGTCTTGAAGAAGATTTAGCTCCGCTAGATTTAAAATACACAAGACAAGCCGTATGTCACGACAGCGTTCCTACAACTCCGTCAATTGTGGCTACGGTTAGCATATCCCGAGATGCCAATTTCCCCCTAATTACACGCATTCTCCCATGTCAGATTCATACCAAGGAACTTCAGTTTAAAGCATTCCATTAGATTAGCAATATTTTGTTCATAATACAAAGCGAATAAAATCAATGTAGATTTTAAGCATAAAATTAGCATTTATATACATTAGCGAACACCATAAGTGAAAAGTCATATAAGAATTCTAGAATTAGGTTCCCCCATATCTACCAAATAGCTTGACATTTTTACCAACTAGAATTTTAAAAGTTGATGGAGTTTTAGAATAGCCGTCTCCTCGAAGTCGCACACTAAGAATTCTTTAGTATCAGTGGAACATTTGATTACTTACATTGCACAAGGAATAAATGAAACAGCAGATAAATGAAATTTCACACACACACGACAAAACGTTGAATTGTCTTGGTTGCTTGTAGGTAATGAGCATAATAACCATTGGTATAGACAAATGAACATTCAGTATGAACTATGTAAATTAAGAAGTCGTTTGATGACAAGCATTACTGAATAATAAAATCTTCGTTGCCTAAAATTAATTACTTTTCCCGAGACTCTTCTCCATCTCACACATTTCTTATTAAGTATGAGTTTATGTGGAAGTCAAGTAAGTTCTAGCACATAACGTTAGGTATGGAGAGAAATTATGCAGAACTAATGGAAGATGAACTGTCAAATCTCCATTAGACGAGCAAGTATTTCTGGTACTTATGTTCGAAAATGGTATAAACGCAAGTAATAGAAATGTAATAAAATGATTTTTTTTTTTGTCTATCTATTCCATGGATAACAAAACATCTGTACATACACCGTTTGAACACTGGTCAAATACATGCCATTTGGTGCTACACTGTAATCAAAATGACTTTAATAAATCTAGCAAAACTAAAACCATGACAATATAATTGAGCATTTGAGCTATGACAATATAATTGAGCAATTGAGCCATTGAGTACTTCACTAATTTCGCAGAAGAGAAAAATTTTGCTTAAAATGAGATCTTTTTATATTGCATACTTCAGATGCGAAGAGGATTGCAAAAGTGGATTTGAATCGATAAATATTTTACTATAGCCTTCAATCTTAAAATATATTCCTTTATAAGATTGAATCAGTTTCATATTTGAGCATTCATTCAGTCTAAACGTCAATGACAAAAATATAGGTTGATCAATCAGTGGGAGATAAAGTTTTAAGATGCGTTAAGTGTTAAGTTTAAAATTAATATGTCAACTAACTTACCTCGCCGACACGCTTCTCGGAAGTCTCAAGCTTCTGGTTTGCTTCAGCAAGTTGTTCTTTTGCGTTATCGAAGTCATTTTCCAAATTGGAAAACTTCTTCTGCAGAGTAGTAAGGTCCTCTTCTAACTGTTTGCAAGAAAAGAAAGTAATTAGTCAAAGGGACAAAGAATAAACCAAAGAATTTACGAGGCTGCTTTTTAAAAACATGCACATTTGAAAATTCATAAATAGTCAAATTGTTCTAAACATTCTTTAGACTTTGAAACATCATGTCAGTGATCTTAATGAAAGAGAAAAAGACAATAAATGCATCATGAATTATGAGACATAAAACCAAATTTCTTTCAGAGACAAAAAAAAATGGGATATATTTATCGACGTACTGATATATTTGCGAATACAACAAAGTAACAAAATTGTGATTGTAATTAACATTTATTAGATCTCTCTCTCTCTCTCTCTCTCTCTCTCTCACACACACACACAAGTGCATACATATATGTATCTGTACACATACACACACACACAAGTGCATACATGTATGTACACATTTATACACACACACACACACACATGTATATATATAACTATATGCATTCATATATCCGCACACACATACTTGTATATCAATTTCAATTTTGTGAAATATATCTTCCATTAAACATTAATATGTAGGGGACTGAAATGAGGATTATCGGCCCAAAATAATGAAGTTTCCAATTATTTTACTCTCTTTTACATTCGAATGTCAGCCGATTTAAGATTATTTTACACTTTTCTTTCTCTCAAAGGTATAAATATCACAAACTTACAGAAGTTATTTTCAAAGACTTATTATAATCATTGGGACGCCATTTTGAAAGATTGCGGAATAAAGATAATAAAATAGTTTGATTACAGAAGGATTGGAGAGACGAACAGGAGACTACTCAGACACAAGCGACAAGATGAACGATATCAATTTTACCTTGTTCTTGTTATCCTCTGTATCCCGTAATTTTTGATCGGTTTGTTCAGCCTTATCAGTGGCAAGCTCCCTCTCCATCTTCATGGCCAACATCTTCTTTTTGATGGCATCCATAGTTGTTGGTTATTGTGAGAAAAGTAATAGAGAAAATACAAAAGACCGATAAGGCTAGAATAGAAAAAAGAGAACTTTTCTACTGCAAACAAGAGCTGCCCGATCCGTGTAGAAGAAGAGCGAACTGAAAGCTGACAACAGAGTTTACGTGTATTTTTTCTGCCAAATAATTCCAAGACAGATACGGTAGGAATGTGGCGATTGGCCAATCAGAGAGGATTTTCGCGAATCTGTTCAGTTTCTTAACGTTGCAGTTGGGACGGTTTTGAGTGATACAGTTACCTCCTTGTTTGGCAAGTCTTTCTAGCAGAGGGAAAGCATCAACTTGGCTTGTTGAAAAAGTAGTAAAGGCAGCAGGCAACTATTTAGACAGAATTCTGTTCAGAATAAATTTCTTTGATTCTTA
>JAOPJW010005814.1:57114416-57126495 GCA_027122535.1 Octopus maya
ATACACACGGTTGTGTTTTCAGGAAGACTATATCTTGGCTTGTTACCATGGAAACGGGCACCAATATGTCTTTGACTTTCTATTGGCTAAAATTACCCAAAATTTGCAAACTTTAAAAGTTATTAACATTTTATTTATTTATTTATTACAAAAATGGATTTTCTTTCCATAATTAGCACACAAAACTACATCAGTACACCAAATTTGAAAACAATTGGGTCAAAATTAAAAGTACTGAAACTTGTGACAGCAACAGAAAAAGCCCTGTAATACGTATATAATGCAAATGCACTCTACAGACTGCGAAATAAAGTTTTAAAATTCATTCTTTCTATACGACCTGGTGGTTAGGAATCCCTGCTGTAGCAAATTAGATTCCTTACAGAAAATTTCCAACTTTTTTTCCAGCTGTTCTGCGTATGTTCATGGCCCCAGGCTCAGCTTCTGACCCATGCGGCGTGGGGTGAGGGACAAGAAAATGTGCAAGTCTGCAATTTCGATGAAGGTATAGGAAATTTATTTAGCTTGTGTTTTACATTTCCTTTTCTGAATATTAGTGTACTTATGTTCTTTCATTAAATGCTAGCGAAAAAGGCACCGAATACCTAAATGGTGTGTCTTCATTGGCCTTGTATGTTAATTTCAGAGAATAACTGTATTTCTTTGTCTTACTAAGACCTGTGTTTCTATATTTATTTATGTTAATCTGTGCTGAAACACTGCACAAAGTCTCATTACAATATGCAATTACAATTGTGTTTATTTGATCTGGTGTATATATGTTTTACCGCGTTAGCAGCTTATGGACGTTGGTTTTGAAACATAGTGGTTGGATGCTGCTTAGAGATCGGCCAAGACGACATAGTTCTTGTCCGCTGAAAATAAGTACCAGTCAACTTCTGGTGCAGAGCTGTCGCTATCCAACCGTCGCATCATATTCCGCTGTGTCAAACAGGAAAGGGCCGAGATGATGTTTATGTCAGCTCTTGATTATATATACACCTAAAACAACTAGCAAAAGCATGGTACAATATACCAGGTCATACTTGTTTGCGAGTGACGGCTAGGAGTAGTGTCTATCGACTAATCAATGATTAACATCGCTCTGTTTTTTTTTGCTTTTTTTTTTTGTTTGTCTTTTTCATCTTGTTCAGCTCTTGCATTCTAAATTGATTAACATGAACTTAAATATTGTTAAATATTTAAATATTTTAACATCAACTTAATTTTTTTTCCACATGAATAATGTCCCTAGGTAATTCATTCTCTTAATATTTTTTTTCATTGGCACAAATCCAGAAATTCGTAAGCAGTAGAGTATAATCGACGTAATCAAATATATTACTGCTATATATCTTATCACCCCACCCCCCACCAAAGTAACTCTTTGTCTCTTTGAGAATCCACGAGGTAACAGTCAAATTATGAATGATGTTACGGTGTCGACACTTCTTTGCAGTAGCCGACTGTGAGAGAGAGAGACAGACAGACAGAGACAGACAGAGACAGACAGACACAGACAGACAGACAGAGACAGACAGACAAACAGACAGACAGACAGACAGAGACAGACAGACAGACAGACAGAGACAGACAGACAGACAGACAGACAGACAAACAGACAGACAGACAGAGACAGACAGACAGACAAACAGAGACAGACAGACAGACAGACAGACACAGACAGACAGACAGACAGACAGACAGACAGAGACAAAGACGGAGAGAAATGGCTTTGGTATTTGACTGGTTGTTTATTTATCGACTCTGACCGTGAAAGACAAGACAAAATCGGCTTTAGTTGAATTTAAACTTTTGAGCACATGGCAGTCAGAACGAATATCGCCAGGCTTCTAAATACAACGCTTTACTAACTCCGACTTCCCCAACGGGACGAAAGGCAAAGTTCCAACCCCCGCTGAGATCACTGGTGATGAAAGCTGGGTCTACTGAATTTGCAGATGTGAAAGAGGTAAAGAAAGTAACGACGGAGGCGTTAAAAGGTATCACATTTCAAAAGTTTCAGCACTGCTTCGAACAGTGGGAAACGCGTTTAAATCGATGCATTGCTTCAAATGGAGAATACTTTGAAGGCGATAAAATTGTAAACTTGTAAAATTAAGTGAATAAAATAACATTGCAAAATTCCAGATTCTTTAGAGTACCTGTTCGTAAACACACGTATACAATATAAAATATGTGGCACAAAGAACTAGCTTATAATAATCTCTCTACACAAAAGCGCACGCGCAAACTGACACTTTGAAATTTTATGCCGACATTTTACTCCGTTGTTATATGCAGCTGAGTAGACGAGTCAGAACCGGTGTTGCCACATGTTGCGATGTTACTGCACATACAAAATGGCAGTTTAACCTTTTTATAGTTATAAAATAAAACTCGTAAACCGGGGCTCTCGTGAAGTGGGGTATTACTGTATATACAACGGGCCTCCACACAATTTTCACTTACCAAATTCACTCAAAAGGCATTGGTTTGTTCGGGGCTATAGTAGAAAACAAGCATGCTCAAGGTGCTGTGCAGTGGGACTAAACCCGAACCCACGTGGTTGCAAAGCGAAGCATTGATTTTCATACGGTAGACAATGATTATCTTGCTTCACAGGAATACACTTCCTACAGAGAATGGTTTGAGGGAAGCCTAAAGATTGGGAGGACATTACGAGAATAGATAGATTAGATAGTTATTATCACCCAGGTACGCAATTGGTTCACTCATGAATACAAAAGACAGATGAAGAGCAGGGACACAACCAATACCCCTTTACTGGTTGTTTTGTTGCGGGTTTAGCCTCAGGTAGGCCCTGGTCATCCTATTTTAATTTCAGGCCGAGTGTATTGAAAAACTATACTATACAGCGTGTCCTTTCTAAAACAGAAGAATGTAATGTGATTTGAGGGAAATTTGGTTGATATTTCGAGCTGGTTGGATGACCATGTACAGGTTTCGTTTCGCTAAAATCTTAGTTGGAACTTGTATAAGGCAGCGAGCTGGGAGAATCGCTGACACGTCGAGCGAAAAGGATAGCATCTTTACTTTCTGAATTCAAATGCTGCCAGAATCAACTTTGCTTTTCATCCTTTCGGGGTCGATTAAAAAGTATCAGATGAGGCCTGGAGTTGATGTAATTGACTTACCCCTCCCCCGAAATAGTTGGCCATGTACAAAAATTTGAAACCGACATTTATTCCGCCCGGGTTACCCCGATAATTTCTGACATTCCCACCGTCTAAAATGCAGTCAACCAATAATTTTCATGTTGGAAGAATGCAACCAATGACTCTGTTGTTCACAAAACAGAGTATGAAATTTTAACAAGTAAAAAAATTTATCCTGCTGAGCTCGTTTTTGCTCTCCAGGGTTGATAAACTAAGTACCATTGTTACACAATGAGTTAACTCAAATAATTATACCCTTACCCTTACCCTTACACATTTTTCTGCCTTGTACTAAATCATTAATCTGTAACTGTAAGAAATATATCCGATCTACAGCTTTTAGCGCCCTGGGCAAGATTAACTTTTGGCACTCCTATAACAGGAAACGGGTGTGATGTCTGTCAGCCAGATGTGACATTATATACTGGAAGTGAGACTTGTACTTGGGAATGGTTTTTCTTTCTTTACTTTTGTATATTGCATTTTCCTATTTTTGTCTGCATATCTTTTTTAAATTCCAAACATATAACGATTCTTCCTCTAGCACTTGAAAACTCTGAGTAATTACACACTGGCTGGTTACTTGAGATGATCTTAGTCCTAATGGAAATGTTCTATGAACAAATTATAATGTTTTTACATTTATAAATCTGACAGTCCTTAACTTTTCAATCAACCAAACCATATCAGTTTGTTTCCAGCTTTGTGGGCGATCCCATTTTTCTTTGTATTCTCTGTTCTTCTATCCATTCCTCTGCAACCTTATTACAATGACTTCATACGCATATTGATCATTTTTATTGTTTTTGTATAGTTTTTGTGATTTTTATTCCGGTTTTGATCGTCTCTTCAATATTATTTATTTTCAAGGCAGCGTGCTGGCAGAATCGTTAGCACGCCGGCCAAAATGCTAGCAGCATTTCGTTCGTTTTTACGTTTTGGGTTCAAATGCAGCCAAGATAGACTTAACATTTCATCCTTTTCGGTGTCGATAAATTAAGTACCAGCAGTGGACTGCGGGTCGATGTAATCAATTAACTCCATCCTCCGAAATTTCAGGCCTTGTGCCTATAATAGAAAGGAATATTACCTATTTTGATGGGGCGGCGAGCTGGCAGGATCGTTAGCGCGCCGGGCAAAATGCTTAGCGGCATTTCGTCCGACTTCACGTTCTGAGTTCAAATTCCGCCGAGGTCGACTTTGCTTTTCATCTTTTCAGGGTCGATAAAATAAGGACCAGCACTGGGGTCAATATAATTGACATAACCCCTGTTCTGAACTGTGCCAAATTATTTTGATATTAGTACGCTTATGCAGACTTAATCCGGATAACTACTGGATTGATTTGACCACCTTTCTCCTCCTTTGTCGGACTTTAAACTCTTTGTGCTTTGCATCACTTCCATAAATAATTTCTGAATCTCGCTTTTCCCTAGTTACTATAACAGGTGTGAACTTCGAGATTCAGTCAAACTAAACACTCCGCTTCTTTCTATAACACAGTTCCTCCTGCTTCCAACAAGCTGTCGACGTTTTAACTGCATCTCCGGCTTCCTGCCTTATTACTTACCAATTTCCATTCCACTTCATCTTCCATATTGCCATCTGATCTCTCCAGCTGCCCATCTTACGGCACTTACAACTAACTATTATCCAACCATCTCGTTCTTGGTTTAGCCCTACGTTCCCTACCGACTGGCTCGGCTTGAAGAATCAGTCCTGCGATTCTTTCCTGTGACATTTTAATCACATGTTCACAGTACCAAAGCTGTGATCTGTCATGTGGAGAAATAGCGGCTCGACGTGGAGAGACTTCTCGATCTCCGAGCTAGGCGAACGACAGTTAATATTCTGCTTTAATATTGCAGTCACTGATGATATTATTAACCAACTTGCTTTCCTCTAAAATATCCAACTCACATCTGATAAATACCGAAGTTACACATTTCATAACAGCACATCGTACCCATTTACTCATTCACCACATCTTTCTGCCCATATTTTGCTCATACTTTCCCACTCATTCATCAATCACCCATACCCACATGCTTTGGCGCCTTGTTCATACTACCCAGACAATAACACGTCTCACACATTTGAACACAACGTTACTCACACACTTGATTCTCTATCCGTCCAAACACAGATGTATAAATGCAACTATAAACTTTATTTCTGAAAAACACTTCTTTTTAAGACTCTACTTACTATTTGCCATTATAGCGTGTTGTATCTCTAATCTAACATCGTATCTTTTCTTTCCAATTTCCTTCCTTCTATCTAGATGAAGAACGACTATCCGAAATGTTAATGATTTATATTCCTTTCCTCCACAATATTGTTACACTGACTTTGTACATCGGTTCATTGTTGTTTTAGTCCCCGTTTTCTATCTTACTTGGCTATCACCCGTATGTCAAGAAAGGTCATTTATTATTTCATCAAACTTACTGACTGCTCATGTTTAGTCCCAAGTCATCCCTAATCGAGTAGGTCTATGATCAACATCGTTTTTTCTTTGACTGCCTGTCTCTTATTCAGACACAATGTATTTAGACTGCATTATTCAATTTTTTTAAACACTCGGATATGATTTGAAGACACTTGACTGATATTTCGAGTAGGTCGAGCGACCATGTGGAGGGTCCTTCGTTGTTGCATCTGATACAATGGTGAGATATCTACTCGAAATTACACTTTTGTAGGTATTTCTTGTGTTTATCCAAATTCACTCATTTATCGGTTTTATAAGATCTGAAGACGGATAGAGTTTTGACATTGAGTCTGACTTATTCAGACTAAATCGACACAAAAGTAGGCCTTAACACTTCTTAGTGAAACCTACTATTTAGTCACGTTTAAGTTCACAGAAGTAAACATAATTCGGTACATTCTGCAGCAATCGATTTCAATAATCTACAACTAGATTATATTGAAATTTTGAACGTTTTCCAAATGCTCCAAAGGAAAAAAAAATCTATCGAGACTGGTGTGAATATTTTACCTAGGAAAGCACGGAGTATGTCACAGTCGTCAATGGAGATGATTTTTCAGTGTTCTCATACAGTTACACACCCTTCTCCAATTCTCTTAAGTCTACATAAAACTAAAAACTTGTCAGACATAAAACTCAGTTATAAATACTGCTTTACTTTAAAATAGTGAATAATATAAATTATTTAGAAGCATCTAGGTAAGAACACTGATGCTTTGTTTACCGTGATAAAAAAAAAAAAAAATGCTTTAGCGTTTATAATGAGTGAATTTGGCAGTATCGTAAGTGGGTGTGACAAAATGCTTTGTGATGCTTGTTCCGGTTCTTTAGGTTTTGAGATCAAACCCTACTAAGGTCAATTTTGCTTTTCATTCTCCTGGAGATAATAAAATAAAGTACCAGATAAGTATTGGGATCGAGATAATCGATTGTTATTGGGCCCAAAATTTTTATCTATGTATTCTTGTCTATGAATTCAGTATTAAAGAGTTTAGCTTACATTTGTTTATAATACGCAAAAAGTAACACAGACTTAGCTTCCAGATCACTGTGACTAGAAATCACATCTTACAATCTGTCAAACGATTCCTTGTAATTCTATATCAATCATCAAATCTTAGAAAAATAATTTTAAAAATCACAAATGATTTACTGCTGAAAACAACCGTTAAGTCTTAAAAGTCTCTTAATGAAGGCGAAATTCTCATCAGAAATAATATGGATCAAAAAATGTGAAGACATTCGTTGTGGGACGTGGGAAAAACTAAATAGGGAAAAACAAAAATAAAAAAATCAAGGATGGAAGGGAATTAATGGTTCATGTAATTATGAATTACAAAACGAAAACTCATTTACTGCATTACATACCCACAATGAAATGAGAATTGTTTTAGTCAAACAGGATCAAAATTAATACATCGGGTTAGGGTACATAAGCAAAAAAATCGAAGATTCATCTCATAGAAATGTTTCACGCAGAGAACAGCTAGACATCTGTGCAAAATGACAATTTTAAATGTTCCCTTTTTACATTATAAAGGAAGAAAATAATCAACTGCAGAAAGAAAAAGAAGAATACTTTATAAGAGTTCTAAATCCGAAACTAAACCGGAGAAAGTCAAACACCGCTACTAAAACAGTTATCTCTATACGAAATACCTTGTAACACCTGTGTGTGAAAAGCCGAAATCTGCAAAAAGCGCTTACGCAAAACGACAGTTTCCTTCCTTAAAGTTTATGTCAATCTATTTTTAAAGATTTTAAAAAAGATATTTTATTTCAAACGCTATTTTCGCGTGTGTGCGCATGCACACATACAGACATACACACAAAGGCGTGCACGCATACACACACATATTTCGCCTAGGCATTGCGAGACTAATAACCCAGGGTAGAATTCAACATACATATGCTTCACAACGAAGAGTTAGTCGAGTACAGAGCGTAATAAGAAAATAAGATGACAAAGGAAAAAAACGATTACGTTTCTTTTATAACATGCGGTAGACTCATAGTTGAGTGGCTGAGTTACTATGAATCCACTGCATCTTAAGATGGGAGTGGCTGTGTGGTAAGTAGTTTGCTTCCCAACCACATGGTTCCGAGTTCAGTCCCACTGCGTGGAACCTTGGGCAAGTGTCTTTTACTATAGCCTCGAGCCGATCAAAGCCTTATGAGCAGTCATAAGAAGCCTGTCATATATATATATATATATGTGTGTGTGTGTTTGTGCGTCTGTGTTTGTCACCCCACCATCGTTTGACGACCGATGTTGGTGTGTTTACGTCCCTATAACTTAGCGGTTCGGCAAAAGTAGCGATAGAATAAGTACTAGGCTTACAAAGAATAAGTCCTGGGGTCGATTTGTTCGACTATAGGCAGTGCTCCAGCATGGCCAAAGTCAAATGACAGAAGCAAGAAAAAAAGAATAAAAGAAGATGAATTAAATAAACATTATATTTGACAGAGTAATCTGAATGTTAACGGGTTAAATATTCTCATTTACCTCTTATTAGAAAAATGTGACTTTGCCTTAACACAATCGTAGACATTCTGTACAAGACCTAACAATTGAACTTCTCTATATTTTCCAACTATAAACATGTTTTAGTATAATGATGTTGTGTTATATTTTATTTGAAAGGAAATGGAGAAACTTCATATTGAAACTGAATTACTGGAACTTGGAGATCAAGTCCACCCATCCTCAGAAGTCCTGAAACTTCCTCCTGTGATTTTCGGACAACTTGGTAAGGATCCTAAAAAGAAAACCTTGGTAGTGTATGGACATCTTGATGTTCAACCAGCGAATAAGGTTTGTGACATGTTTTATTTTAGTTTATTTCTGTTAAACTTTATTTTATGCCACCCAGCACTCTGTAAGTTGGTTAGCGTCAGGAAGGGCATCCAGCCATAGAAACTATGTCATAACAGACAGTTGGGGTCTGGACAGCTCCTGATAAACTGTCCAATTCATGCCAGCATGGAATACGGACATTATATGATGATGCTGGGGGAGGCGAGGCAGTGAAGAAGAAGAAGAAGAAGAAGAATTAAACCTATCTCTTGAATCTGTTTTAAAAAATGACTTAGACATGTACAGTTGTGTCCACTTTTTCAAAGCTACTTTCATTTTGTCATCAAATTGTCCCCAAGACTCAGACTGTCTTTGTTTGATTGAGCAGTGAAAGTCAGAAGGCACCGGACAAAGAAGCCACTGACAAGACCAATTCACCAATTGCTTGATTTGTCACCAAAGATGTGTGGTTGCACATTGTCATAGTAAATATTGATTGTTTTTCTGATTCTTGTTCATTCTCTTCTTCATCGTGGCTTCTCTAAGCTTAGTCAATGCCTCAATACACTGTCTTTTGTTCATGATGAAGCCATGTTCCTGAAAATCAACGAAACTGACACCTTTCCGTCCAAAATGACAGCCACTATGTCTTTCTGTGCTAATTGCTGGCTCTTGAAATTATTAGGCCTTGGAAAAGAGGTGTGACACCATTCCAGGGACAAAGCCTTTATGTTCAGGTGATAAAGGTATGCTCAAGTGATAAAGGTATACTCAGGTGATAAAGATATGTTCAGGTGATAAAGATATGCTCATGTTTCATTCCCTGTCACCAGATCAGGTAAAAAAGTGTTTTCGTTCACGCACCCACTACACTCTCTGAATGGTTGGCGTTAGGAAGGGCATTCAGCTGTAGAAACTCTGCCAAATCAGGTTGGAGCCTGGTGTAGCCTTCGGGCTCCACCAATCCTCAGTCAAATCGTCCAACCCATGCTAGCATGGAGAGCAGACATTAAACGATGATGAAACACTTCCAGGCAGATCAGAAAAGACTCCGACCCTTCTCTTCCTCAAATTGGGTTTTAGCTGGAAGGAACTCACTTTGCAGACACTCTTCGATTTCTAGAGTCTTCCGCCAGCTTCTGTAAAGCTTTGTGATCACAGTTCAGTTCTGTGCAGCAAGTTCATAGATTGTAACTTTTCTGTCCGTGCAAATCTATTTATCCTCTCGCTAGTGATTCATGTCAGTGATCGCAGTGGATTGTCTCCCTTCAACTGGCTTGTCTTCAATGCGGGGTTTCTTTTACCTGAAATTTTTCGTCCATTTCTGCACATTGTTCTCCACCCTTCTTTCGCTGAAGTCGGGTGTCAGTTGCTGAGGTACGCACTCTGCATATGCTTTTCAATTTCCAGAGTCTTTCACCGTCTCCTGTACTGCATTGTAACTTTTCTCTCCGTTCAAATAATTTTATTTATTCGCTGGTGGTTCATGTGATCGCGATGGATTGTCTCCCCTTCAGTGGCATGTCTTCAATGCGGCTTCTTTTGAAATTTTTCATCCATCCATCAATGCACATTGCTTTTGTCGTTGATTCTATCCGCCTTCATCACGAACTCAGTGAAAGCTCGTTGCTTCTGCTTGAAACCTGTTATTTACTAGGAACGAAGAACAGAAAAGAAAGATTATATTGGAGGAGAGAGTTAGTCTATCAAAACAAGCAATTCCCACAACTTATGTCAATTAATGAAAAGTTGTTTGTTTTTATGTAGGTGCGGGAGTGGCTGTGTGAAGAAGTTGGCTTCCTAACCACAATTTTTTTTCTCTTTATTAGTCTGATGGCTGGGATACAGAGCCGTTTGTTTTAACAGAAATTGATGGCAAGTTATATGGGAGAGGATCAACTGATGATAAGGTAAGCTGGGTACTTCATTTCTGGATGAGTGAATTTGTGGGAAATTTTTAAAAAAGACGAGGTGCAGGCATGGTTGTGTTGGTTGAGAAGTTTGCTTCCCGTCAACCTGGTATCGGGTTCAGATTCACTGCTTGGCACCTTGGGCAAGTGTTTTTTTTTTATTTTTTTTACAATAGAACTGGACTAACCAACGTCTTGTGAGTGGATTTGGTAGACAAAAAATTGTATGGAACCCTTAAGGTAATTGTCAAGGAGATTCAGCGTGACACAGAATGTGACAAGGCTGGTCCCTTTTAGATTACAGGTACAGCTCATTGTTGCTAGGTGAATGGACTGAAGCAATGTGAAAATTGTCTTGCTCAAGGAAGCAATGTGCCACCTGGAATCGAACTCACAGCCTTATGATTGTGAGCCAAATACCCCTGACCACAAAGCCATGCACCTTCACAAGGTACATTAACTTAACAGACTAAATACCCCGAGGTATTTTTGTTTAATCCACTGATTTATCAGCCTAGCTGACATAGTGTGTGTGCATGCATGCATTTGTCAGCCTATAGATCGCAGCATGCATTCATACACATTTTGAGCTTCCAAATGGTCACCACTGACCAGTTTCCACTCACAAAGCATTTGTTAACCACAGTCTATGGGAGATGATATTTTTCCCTTACTGGGTGGTTGATGTTAGGAAGGGCGTCCAGCTGTAAAAATCATGCCAAAGCAGACACAGAAGTCTGGTACAAGCTCCTGCCTGGCCAGCTTCTGTCAAACTGTCCAACCCATGCCAGCATGGAAACCAGACATTAAGCGGTGGCAGCAACGGCAATGATGATGATGAATCCAACCTGGAACCATTTTACTCTTTGAATTGTTGCATATTCTTTACTATGTATCATCATCCATTTAACGTCTGCTTTCCATGCTAGCATGGGTTGGACGATTTGACTGAGGACTGACGAACCAGATGGCTACACCAAGCTCCAATGTATATATTTCTTTATAATTTCAGGGACCAGTTCTTGGTTGGTTGAATACTATTGAAGCTTTCCAAAATCAGAAAATTGACATTCCTGTCAATTTAAAAGTAAGACATTAGTTGTTTCTTTTTTTGTTTTTTCTTACACCTTAATTAAACTTTAATCCACCTTTATTCCTTCTATTCTATCGTTGATATGTATTGCTATTCTTAATAAGTACTTTTTTTGTTTGTTTGTTTCCAGTTTGTGTTTGAAGCCATGGAAGAATCTGATTCCGTTGGTCTTTCAGAACTGTTGATGTCAAAGAAAGATTCTTTTTTGAAGGTAAGGAAATGGTTTTCCTATTCCCTGCCCCCCCACCACCTATTTTCCAACTTAGCTTCTATTAATTTCATTCAAATTATGTTTATCTTAGACTATTTTTTAAAATCTTTGTTTGTTATTTTTAGCAGTTTTATATATATCTTTTTTTATTGCTGCAAATTTCTTTACTAACTCTAACACACACATAGAGTTAAGCTTAAATAGTAGATAAGAACTGGTTAAAAACTAAGCAGATACGTAGAGATTAGGCGCAGGAGTGGGTGTGTGGTAAGTAGCTTGCTTACCAACCACATGGTTCCAGGTTCAGTCCCACCGCGTGGTACCTTGGGCAAGTGTCTTCTACTATAGCCTCAAGCCGACCAAAGCCTTGTGAGTGGATTTGGTAGACAGAAACT
>JAOPJW010005814.1:57554762-57564931 GCA_027122535.1 Octopus maya
ATATACTCTTTTACTTGTTTCAGTCATTTGACTGTGGCCATGCCGGAGCACCGCCTTTAGTCGACGAAATCAACCCTAGGACTTTTTCTTTGTAAACCTAGTTTTTACTCTATCGGTCTCTTTTGCTGAACCGCTAAGTTTCGGGGATGTAAACACACCACTGTCGATTGTCAAGCGATGTTGGGGGTGGGGGGACAAACACAGACTCACAAACACAAACCCATATATATACATATACATATATACGACGGGTTTCTTTCAGTTTCCGTCTACCGTATCCACTCAGGCTATAGTGTGAGAGGTTATAAATACAATAAAAAAAAATGCAATATGGTAATGCCTGGAATACCTTTGTTCATCGGAGCTGAAAAAGACTTGAGCAACAACAAAAACAGGTGCCACGCAATGGGACTGAACCCGCAACCACGTGGTTCGTAAGCAAGCTGCTTATCACACAGCATATCCTGCACGTATATATATATATATAAGCTACATTGTCTTCCTTTCTAAAAACGGTGCTTGTTACTTGACACAGGTTTGAGTGACGTTTCTCAAAAGGAAGAAATGAGATGAAGGATTTTCGGCTCATTTTTCACAAACGACGTTGTTTTCTAATTAGCTAAACACTTTCTAATATATTAAATCCAGTTTTATTTCTGTAGAAAGAGGAAAATCTCATAGGGTGAAAATATTTATTGGTCTGAAACAAATACGGAAATATATGTGGTGTTGCTAAGACATTATTAATATATTTGGCTTCCCGCAGAGATGATTGAATGTGACAGGTGTTATGTGTAGGCATATATGTAAAGTATATTTTCTTTAAGGTTAGAGTTGTCGAAAAGAACGTCCGTTATGTTCTTCTTTCTTTCTTAAATAAGATTTTGCTTTAATAAGGTTTGAACCAAATAAGATTTGTGGCATTATTATTAATAAGGTTGAGAGATGGCTGAATCGTTAATACACCGGGCAAACTCCTTAGCGGTATTTCGTCCGTTTTTACGCTCTGAGTTCATATTCCACCGATGTCGACCTTGCTTTTCGTTTTTTCAGAGTCGATAAAATAAATATCAGTTGAGCACTTGGGTTGATCAAATTGATTTAACAATTGTGCCAGAATTTGAAACGAAAATATGATATTGGCTTCAAACTCTGACACAAGGTTAAAAAAACTAATACATGATATTAATAGATTCCTACAAAATGACACATGAAAATATTAATTTTCTCACTATTACTTGTTTCAGAAATGGGACTGCGGTTAGGCTGGGGCAACACCTTGATGATTTTAGTCAAACAGATCGACCCCACTACATTTTAAAAAATTCTTATACGTAGATTTTTGATCAAACTCTTCACATATTGATATGCAAGTAAATAACACCGGTTGTTTAGCAGCGAAAAGAAATGAGCACGCACACACGCGCGCGCATCTATATAGATATAGATGTGCGACGGGCATCCATGCAGTTTCCGTTTATCAAATCCACTCACAAAGCATTGATTGGAGTTATAGTGGAAGACACTTGCACAAAGTGCTGCTTAGTGGGACTGAACCCCTAACCATGTGGTTGAAAATCAAGCTTCGTAACAGAAAGACTGATATAGATATGTGGTGTGGTGTTACCACAAAAGAAAAATAAGGTTTTTAAAATGTATGGAAATGAAGTATCTGAATGAAAATGGTAGTATTGAATAAGAATTTAAATGCATTGTATTTGAAGGAAGAAGAACAAGGAAAACCGAGAAACTTGCAAATCTTTGAAAGTAGAAGCTACAAAAGCGTTAGTCACATAACAATAACGGAATATGCTTATAGGCGGAGTTAAGATGGAGTAGTGTTACTAATGCCGGTGAGTGGTGTTAGGAAAAGCAGCATAAGTGTTGGCAAACTTTAGTATGTCGAAAGAAGGAAGTAAACAGAAGGAAAATAAAAAGCTGTATGAGGCGCCAGTCAAAGAAAGATAAAAGAAATGTGACTAAAAGAAATTTTCACGGAATCTCATCCGAAAGTTTCGCTAAAGATTGCAGGGCATAGAATGTCATCACATGATAGTTGATTACGCGCGAATGAGGACTTGCTGAGCAGAGTAGGTGTGAATCTTTCATCAACGAACCGGGTTCCAATGAAAGATGGATTGCTTTTTACCATTTGATACACTTGCGAAGGGACGCGTGGAATGTTATCCAAGAATTCCACGGGTTTTCTAGCATTTTCTTGTACTTCAGCAAATATAATGGTAGATAATAACAATACAAAGTGAAAAACATCAACAACATCGACAGAACAATGAAAACATCTACAGAACGATGACAACATTGAAAGAAATATACCAAAAACACTGATGGTGATAGAGTCGACCACGATGATAACGAATGTGCCAGATGTTATTTATAAGAATAAGCAGTAACAATAAACCCTAATGTAACTTAGAATATAATACAATCAATGCCTCTTGCTTCCTCACATTTGCAGTTTTGATAATAGTTATAGAGACACGAACTCATATTCAAATGCATGTGGTAAGTTGTATATACATATGTGCGCGTTTGTTCATGTATAAATGTATATATATAAATATATATATAGTGAAGGCACGTGGCTTGGTAGTTAGGGTATTCGGCTCACGATCGTAAGGTCGTGAGTTCAATTCCTGGCGATGCGTTGTGTCCTTGAGCAAGACACTTTATTTCACGTTGTTCCAGTCCACTCAGCTGGCAAAAATGAGTAGTACCTGTATTTCAAAGGACCAGCCTTATCTCACTCTGTGTCACGCTGAATCTCCCTGAGAACTACGTTAAGGGTACACGTGTCTGTGGAGTACTCAGCCACTTGTACGTTAATTTCACGAGCAAGCTGTTCCGCTGATTGTATCAGCTGGGACGCTCGTCGTCGTAACCGACGGAGAGCTCCTTTCTTCTTCTGATATAATATATAGAGTAAGCTATCGCTTGTGATTGTATTAGCAAGCAATCGAAACTAGGTTAAGAGATGTCCTACGATGTTGAGCAGTCGAAACTGGGATTAGAGATGTCTTACGATTTTGCTTGCTCTGGTGTCGTTCTTGTTTGTAAACACTTTTATCTCGCTATCTAGGGCTGGTTGACGGTACCAGAAATTTTGGCAATTATCGGGACATCATGTGCTAGCGGACATCGTGTTTTAGAATCTTCCATATACAAAGATAAAATGTGGAAATGGATATAACATTAAATAGAATATGAACATATACAGCCTAATTAAGCTATCTATACGTAAAAATAATCCGGAACAAAAGTCTGTCGGTGTATTGTTTATTTCGCTCCAGCTGGCTCCACGCTCTGAGGGCAAATACGATCGGATATTCAAATCCCCAGACACCTCTCCCCTTTAACAGGAAGTCCCTTCTCTATGGACTAGCTAGTGAGCTGGTCCGCAGTTAAGTTCCTGTCTGCAGTTCGTATGTTATCAACCCATGGGCAGTGCCCTGCCAACATCTCTCGAGTGGAGATTAGCCTGTGTTAAAATGTTACGTAGGTGAGCAAGTGATACTGTGGAAAAGAGAGATATACAAAGTGTTTATGAAAATACTTTTAGATATAAAGCCGAGAAAAAAATGTCATTTTAGTATCTGTTTCTGTGTTCATATTCTTTGATTTATTCGGAGAAAATCTGTTAGTCTACAAGTAATTAACGGTACCTTTCAGACATTCTTTCACTAATACATCTTCCAATCAGAGTTTGTAGGTACCGTCTCTCTTACTTTTAGTTATATATAAATGACAAGATAATAAATCTTTGATGTTGATTTTAAACATTTCTATTTCGATTGTATGTTGTAATAAATACTTTATCCTAACATATACAGTTTCTCTTCTTTGTGTAAATCTTCTATGTTGCCGCCAAACTTTAACTTGCTCAGAGCGTCAGCCATAGGGTCGGCCCCGCTTTCACTCAAACTTTATCGACAGACTGGTCATTCTTCTCCCTATCATATGTAATGCCTCACCGGCCAGATCTAACTTTATGCACTTTCTACTCAAATAATTTTCCCCTGAATTTTTAATCACTGGAATTTCTTTCCCAGGCCATGATCACCGAACAGTCACCGACCTGCAAATGTTTAAACTAAGCACAACCACTTCGATCTCATCACTCAAGGAAGGTCTGAAAATATCATAAGCATTGCACATCTTCTTTTGACTAACAAATGAATAAAAATGAAAATGAAGAGATTAGACATACTTAAAGATGATCGAAATTAAATAATACTGTATTTGAACTGTTGCAATTAATAGTTGAGGAAGAAATACTGTCAGCATAAATGAGAGAGGTTCAAGAAGAATGTCATGCTGGGAAATAAGGCTTCGGAAAGAGTTTAGTGCTAGATCTAATAAAACTACGGAGTTATGAGAGAAGAATTTGAACGAAGAGAGGCAAAGCTAGTGTTAACTATCTATGCTATCACCATTGTGCTGTTATGTAACTGATAAAAATAGCAACAATTTAGTGTACTATATATAATCTCGACGAGCTGCGTCTGCAAGCTGAGATCGTTAACTTTTCCTTTATCAGTTGAATCTATTTATTCACTTAATTATTCTGCTCATTTTCTTTAGAAAAGCATTAATGTTACGTAATCTCATCACCACCTGCTCTACATTCTTATTTTTTATGATTATTCTTTATTAAAAAAATTAATAAATGAATAATTATTCATTCTATGAACGAATACAACGAAATAATCATTTTATTAGACTTTTAGTGATAAAGAATGTCCAACAACGAGTGATGGATCTGATCGAAGATTTTAAGAAGGCAGGTAAATATTCAAGGTTGTTAACTAATAAATCTACTTTCGCTCATTAAACCGTGTTCGAAATTTCGCCAGGTATGTAGCTTTTCGAAACTGACAGTTGGAATAAACCAGATAGCCAGTAAAACTTCGAATACAGTCTTGTACTCTGGCTTCGTATATAAAAAGCATTCTTTCGAACTATATTTTTGATATAAATAAACAGCCAATGTGCGTATTCTACGTAAGTTAAAAAACTTACACAGAATACGCGAATGTTTACACTCATACCGCCATAAAATCATAGTTCCTAAATTTAACAGGGAAAAATGGATGTGTATGTTGGTGTAACCGGTCATCACATTTATCGCGAAAATGTTAGGTGTTGGTTCGATCCCCATACATAATGAACATTTTTTCCCCTGTCGTGGGGTTATATTAGACTATTTTGAATAGTCAAAGTACGGCGAAAACTCATAGCTATATTTACAAAATTATCCTCATAAGTTTAATGGCAGGCTAAATCGCGACAGAATTTCGATTCTTTGTTGAATCTGCTTTACTGCTTCCACTCTAATGTTAATATTGTTGAAAGCATCACAATATCCAATTTAACTTACCTTTAAAATGTTAAAGTTTGCATCTCTAAAAGCAAAAATAATGGTAAATGTTGACGAACAGTCAAGTTATACTCGTTGCACCGAATATTTTTTGTTGATTTTGGACTATCGATATACTAGACAGAGAATGAACGAGTAGGTATAACATTCCTATCAATTCCCTTCCATCGCCTTAATTTTGAGTGTTCATAGAAGCAAGAAATGAGCAATTATTACATTTCTATGAAACACATAATGAAATTAAAAATATCACATGACTTGATACATTTTCACATAATAACAACGAGATGACATTTCATTTGCTCATCAATCAGTTGGTGAATATACGAGTGGATACCGAAAAGTTCCTGGCTTTAAGGGTATCGTGAAAGGCCTGGTTGGAAGTTCAACCTTCCGACTTCTTTTACAGAGCTTAGAAAAACTGAAAGGCCGCTGCAATAAGTGTGTGATTCTGAGAGGAGAATATGTTGAATAAAATCATAATTACCTGATCCTCCTGAATTTTCTTTTACCCAAAGCCAGTTACTTTTCGGCATCCCATCCTTCTCGTTTACGCACAACATTGACATCGATAACTGTTAGATGACAATCTACATAAATCAAAGAATGTCATATTACTATCATGAAACCACTGCAGGTCACACTACATTTTCAATTTTAAAAAATGAATACTTCAACTTTTTTTTCCTATTTTATTTATTTAGTTAGTTAGCCATTTATTTATTTATTTGTTTATATGGTTATAAATCGTGACAAGGCAGTAAGGTAGAAATTTTTTAATTGTTGTGGTTCATAGAACATTGTTTTCTCTATTATTCCTGGTGAAATTTTTATTACATGTTATAATATATATTTTCTAATATATCCTTCACATACCAAATAATTAGTCTCAGCAGGTCAGATCCTGCCGCGCGCTGTATGTTGTACAAGCGGTTATTTCTGCCCAATGGCGTAGATGCACATATTTAAAATTATGTATCTATTTTCAGAGCGCAGTGCCATATCCTGTTATGAAACTGTTGTATTGTACGAAGTTGGTTATATAATAAACTCAGTGCTTACACTATTAATGTAATGCATCAATATGCTTCAGTTAATTAAAACTACGCACATAGTGAGGAGGATGATCAACTAGGTTCAAATAAAGGTACAGGAGAAATTCTTAAAATTTAAATTAATTAAACTTAATTACAAATAGAATGCGAACATACAGGTGGAAGAGAAGCTGATCAGGAACCCAGTTCCAGCCAAGAGATTGCTACCACTACTGCACGTTGTTTGCACGACTTCCATATTGGCAACACATCTCTTTTAGATGTTTGTAAAGTGAAATAAGAAAAAATATTCTAGAATCCAGATCGGTCAAACAAAAGATAATTGTTTCATGTGATTTGTTTCGCCATAGTTAGAGATCTGAAAGTTCAGCGTTAAATAAAATTTAATAAAACCTAACAAGAAAGAAAGTGATCAATAGATGGATACACAACATCGTTAGTTAATGAAGGTCGAACGATATTCTTTATTGATAAGTCAACAATCTTTCGTGAAATGTCAATGCAACCTTGTAGAAAATAAAGAACTGTGTCTGTCTCTTACTCTCTTTCTTTCTCTCTTTCTTACTCCCTCTCTCTCTCTCTCTCTCTCTCTCTCTCTCTCTCTCTCTCTCTTTCTCTCTTACTCTCTCTCTCACTCTCTCTCTACCACCTCTCTCTCTCTCATACACACTTTTATTAAAATCAAATGAAATCATTAATTTAACTTACTGATAAATAGATGCACACAAATGCACATGCATGAATATTACACATTCTTCAATTATGTACATATGTATAGATAGACGGCTGCAGGCATGCATACATGTATGTAGTATGTACGTGACTTTGTTTGTATATGTATGTGTTTGTATGTATGTACGTATGCATGTGGATATATACGTACGTATATGTTGTTTGTATGTATATGTGTGTGCATGTATGTATAAACACATTTATATATTTGATGAGGTACATATAGTTTTGATAATTTATCGTCTTCAAGTCTTACTATAGAGAACAAAGTGACACACAAAGCGCATTTGAGGAGGCAACTCAACCCGTTAGAAATAGCAACTAAATATCCCTAAAATTCATCACACCATCTTATACGTTTGAGTGTGCATGTATATGTGAGTGTGTATGCGTGTATGTATATATACGCGTGCATGTGCATATGTATATTATATATAATTTTATACACACACACGCACACATGGGTGGGGGAAAACCATCAATCGTGAACAAGTATGGTTTTGTTTAAATTTTGATTTATTTTGTTTTGTTTTATTATATAATTTGCAAACAGAAACATAATAATTAAACAGAGTAGAATGTGTAATGCATCTGACGAATACTGTGAAAACGTTCAGTCTCTGTGGTTAATATCAGGCAAACTCTGGCGAGATGGCAGAGTCGTTTTGCACGCCGGGCAAAATGCTTAGCAGCATCTTGTCTGTATCTACGTTCTGAGTTCAAATCCCGCTGAGGCTGGCTTTGCCTTTCATTCTTTCGTGTTCGATAAAATAAATATCAGTTGACTTGGCCCCTCTCCCAAAACAGCTGGCCTTGTACCCAAAATTTGAAACCAATACCAAACAAACTCTTCAACTATGTACGTACGTATGGATATGCAGTTTCAGGCATGCGTACTTGTATGTATGTGTGCATGCATGTATATATCGATGGATAGATGTGCGTGGTTTAGTAGTTCCTGTGTTCTTGAGCAAAAACACTTCATTTCACGTTGCGCTTGTCTACTCAGCTGGCGAAAATGAGTAATCCTGCGACGGACCGACGTCCCGTCTAGTAGGGGATATTTACGCCACAGAATACTAGAAACCAGTCTTATGAGCCTACGGTCTAGGAATGACCTTTGACCCATTTTTATGTATGTATGTCTCATTTAAATTATTCATCTGAAGAAGGAGCTGGTTTCTAACAAAGATACAGAGCTCCATCTTTGGAATGTAGCTAACAAAAACAAGGTCACATTTTAAACCGGAGAAAAGTCTTATATAGTTCTGCTTACAGATTGCATTTGTATTGTGCGAGTTGGTTGGTTTCTTTTTCTGAAAATCCAAGCTTATCCGGGTTGACAGTGAAGCATTTACTTACAAAACCAAATTATAAGTGATGTTAAACCAATTACAATTGATATAGATATAAATTTGTAATCCGGATATAGAAGCTGGAGGTTTCGAAGCAGTTGATTTTCAAAGAGATATTCACATCAGTAGGACAACTAACTTCTATGATGGTACATATTTTTTTTTGTCTGTCTCAAGCAACAATATCCGACATATATTTTGATGGGAATGTTCCGCCAGTATTCCTTGTGCTGCTATTTGCGTACGCATTCAGTAACAGGGGGATTCTCTATATTTATTCCAGGACAGTCTTTTCTTTCCAAATGACATTACGTATTGTTTTTGCAACAACTTCATGTCGCACAGAGTGGTAGTACCTTGACGCTTTGGGGCAGCTGCTAAACACGTCTGTGATGTCTTCCACAGAAATATGACTTAATCAACATTTACGGTTACATCTTGAAACTCCAAGGGCTTGACTGTCTCTTTTGTTGGTTAGTATTTTGTTCTTGCAGACGACCGTTACACTCTCTGTTCTAAGTGTTATGATTGTGGCCCAGATCTATGTGAGCCTCTCAATGACAGCAATTAAGGTAGCAGACAATTGCCAAATGGAAACACTTCAGCCAATAGTTGTTGTTGACAAAGAACGGCAGTAATTTTATTCAGCTGAATACACGTCATTGATTGGTTGAATTTACCGAAATACGACAACTTTAACACGAAATAACTTTGAAAATATAAACTTTTCTCAACATCACTAAGAGTAAAAGATATTTTATATGACACATTCTACAAGAGTCCAAAATTTAGTTACAATAAAATTAATATCTCGATGTGACGTTCAAAGAGAAAAGTTCCCATAAATTTACTAATTAGCAGTGAAAAAGTCATAATAACTAAAGTGTTTTGCCATATTTGTGATGAAGTGTAACATGAGCGATTTCGCTCCCAGAAGAAACCTGTCGCGAAATGAAAACAGTGTAAATTTAAATTGCATTGAATTAAGCTTCTAAAAAATTGAGCATCGATAAAGACATCCACTCTGAAAATGAAATAAGTATGCATTTACTTCACTTAAAGATGTTTAGCAATTTATTTGTACAGACCGATAAGACTGAACATTTTTCAAAACTTGATTCAAATGCTTATAGCACAAATAAGCAACATCAAAAATACATATAAGTGAGTGAAAGCAAATAAAAGATAAGGAAAATACTTAGCAGCACTGATAAAAATGCAAAACCACATAGAGCACATTAATCAACGTAAGATATACCTCATGCTGAGAAACCATAGAGATAATGTATAAGGGGAACCTAAAATGCAGATTTATCAAACGGATGAAAGGAAAATTCAGTATAGTTTCTGAAAATACACTTCTCACTATAAATATAAATATTAGTCCTGTTGCGAAGCTAATAAAATAAAACTGCAGTTGCTACATAACAGGTATTTTAAATACTATAGAAAAATAAATTGAGTTGTAGTTTCTCGCAGTGTGTCTTTGTGAAATTCTATACATCCATATCTGGAAAACATTTTTCCTAAATGTAAAATTCTTTAAAATGTATACAGAAAAGTACACTAGTAGAGCGATAGTATAAGTAACAGGCTTCAAAATTATTATTAGGTTCCATTTGTTTCACTAAC
>JAOPJW010005814.1:58083899-58094445 GCA_027122535.1 Octopus maya
TCTCATAGTATTGTATTATGAATCTTTTATTAGTGATTAACATTAAATTAAAAACTTTTGATGACGTAATAAAACTGTATTTACTAAGTTTAAGTTTTTTATAAATATACTTTATTCAGAGGTCTTGTGAAATTAGCTACCCTATTTCTTAATTTATTTTGGACCCAGCGTTATTATGCCAGTATTGATAGAGCTCCGTTTTCCCCTTAAAACTATCATGTAGTTAGTGAATTACAAGCCGGAGAGGTTTCAGTGAATACTGACTTCTATCGCCTAGAGGAGAAATCTTTTGCATTCCATTGAGGTGTTTGATTCACCACATTAACAGCTACATTTCATTTGATCTAGTTTCTTTTTTTTATTCATTCGAATATTCAGTGTGGGTTTATTTTGTTTTCTGGAAAACATTCAACCTACTTTCAGATTGAGAATATATTTAGGTAAAAGAATATATCAGTTTTAAGATATATAATGAAAAGGTTAGTAAGTTTTAAATCTTTATGTACTTCTTGTAGACATGCCGGTGAGCTGCCTTAAGTCAACTGATATAATTAAAATTGGTTCTTAGATCTTCTTACTGCTAGAGTTTATTAAGTTATTGATATTTGTCAGTTTATACCTGTATGTACAGTGAACATGGAACTTAGAATAACAAAAGGTAGTATACAATTTGATCGTGTATAATATTGGTTTTTCACAACAGCTCAAATTATAGGAGGATGGATATAGTTAATTGAATCAACTCAGTTCAAGACTAGTACTTCAGATGAGTTCAGGAGGGATGAAGTGCCAATTTAGCTCAGTATTTGGACTTGGAATGTAAAATGTTACTGAAAACGGCATTGATTTCCACTATTGTCACAATTTTCTCCACTGCTCTGATCAAATGAATTACTTTTGAGAAATTGGTTAATTGTATACTATTTTGTTATGATAGGAAGTTAGGATTTTGACAGATAGGACAGGCTGTCATTTCTCTCTTGTTGGCAGATGTAGGTTTGTTGGGGAAATTCGGCAATTTGTCTGAGCAAATTATTTTACACAACAGTATCTTTTGAACTGATTTGTTTACTTTAGCAAATGGTTAATTCTGGAATTAGACATTGTTTAGTATTCAGTTACATGAACTGAACTAAGTGGAATCTATGATCTTTAGGTTGTCTATGAAATGTAGGTTAAATGCCTCATGACTCCCTTATAAAGGCTTATTCAAAGACTTTCTGCAAGGAGCCTATATGTGGGTACTCACCTTGCAAGAAAGAAATAGTAGCTAACATTTATCACAACATACTAAAAAAAAATGGGATTGTCATGGTTAGTATATCTTTGATCATAGATATGCTTTATGCAGGGCTGAACAACTAATATTTGAGACAATACTGTGGAAATAGCCAACTGTAAAAATAAGAGAATAATCACCCCCATCTCCAAAGTTAACAACACTGAACTAGAACTGGGCCTTACAAAAACTGAGGAACTCTGTTGGTAAATGTTCATCCTTGGCAGAAGAAAAACTGCATTACATAGCCAGACCTTTGTCTTCAAAACCAGACAGTACTATTCTCCGATAACTATTAACTTTCTATAAAGCTCAGGTGAGTCCTGCTATTAAGTATTGCTTCAACATTTGAGATAGTGCTACTGACATTCAAAGAAATGTTTGCTCACAAACATATACCAACCTCTGGCCCACAAACATACTGTCTCCTCTTCCTACCTTTTCTGTTGGTGCTACATGAACCCCTGCTCCTCGCAGCTGGCTAGTCTTGTACCATCTCCTGTCAAGTACTTCCAGCTAACTTATCACCCTCTCTCCATCCATGTTGCTTTCAGTTTCCCATGTCTGGACTAACCTCTGAAATTCCCTCTCAGCACAGATATTTCCTGCAGCATTTGGCTTGCTACTGTTCAAGATGAATGTTAATGACATCAGTCTTACTGATCTTAAAAAGACTGCAAAAGGCATTCTGGGAAGTTTGCACTGTGATATGCCATAACTCTTCAGTCTTGTGTTGTCTCATCTGATCTTGCCAGTTTTCTTCTCATTCATGATCTAGGAAATTTAAATATTAAAGAACACTGTATATGTGATGACATGCATATAAATACATTCTGTAATTAATATGTACAAATTAATATATTACAAATAAAATATGAGCCATGTTAGTTTGAACTGCATAGTAGAGTGGGACAAGTAAGTGCGACCTTCTTTTACTTATTTAGTCATTGTACTGCTTTGAGGGCTTAGTCAAACAAATCCACCCCAGTGTATTTTTTTAAGTTTGGTATTTTATCAGCCTCTTGCTGAACAGCTAAATTATGTGGATGTAAACAAACTCCAGTTGTCAAGCAGTAGTGGACAGACGTAACATAGAGACAGACATACATACATGCATACATATATTTATACTATGGGCTTCCACAGTTACCATCTACCAAATTCACTCAAAGCATTGGGCTGCCCATGGCTATAGTGGGAGACATTTGCCCAAGGAGTCACACAGTGCGACTGAACCCAAAACCATGTGGTAGCAAAGCAAGCTTCTTAAGCACACAACCATGCGTTGACAGGCTTCTTGACAGCTTCCATCTACTAAATTCATTCACAGGGCATTACTCAGCCCAAAGTCATAGAAGAAGGCATATGCTCAAAGTGCCACAAAGTAGGATAGAACTTGAAACCACACTGTTGCTAGGTGAGCTTCTTAACCAGACAGTCATTAACTTAATATACAATAATTGTCATTACAGCTAGATTTATTTAGATAATATAAAATATTCTTTTCTACTCTAGGCACAAGGCCTGAAATTTTGGGGGAGGGGCCAGCTGATTAGATCGACCCCAGTATGCAACTGGTACTTAATTTATTGACCGTGAAAGGATGAAAGGCAAAGTCAACCTCGGCAGAATTTGAACTCAGAATGAAATACCGCTAAGCATTTCACCCGGCATGCTAATGTTTCTGCTAGCTCATTTCCTTAGATAATATAATATATTATCTAGTGTAGATAACCATCAAAAGTTATGTAGTCTAGGCAAACTTATTTCCATCAATATTTTTATACTAATTATTATAGTGTTGATTGGTATGTGTACACCAATTTTCGGACACTGATGGTCTGGAACCTCTTATAATCCTCACTAATTCACAAACAGGAACCTCAAATTCCTGCAGATGCCAGATTAATTTACTGGTACTTAGCACAGACTAGTGCCTTGCACAGTGCAGTATTACTAAACTTGTATCATTTATAATGATGTACAGGTACCTGTTTTTCATTTAAATATTTAAGTAAATTTAATATTTGTTTAATTCAGTGTTTTGACTAACTCTTGGTTCAGAAAAAAATCAGTAATTCAGAACAGCTTTGGAACCAAAGGTTTCAGAAAATTGATGTTGTGATATGCATGAGATAACTAACATTTTTTTCTGGTTGTCATTATTGACATTTGTAAGGTGGTGATCTAGCAGTGTCAGTAGACTGTTGGATAGAATACCTTGCACTCTGTGTCCCAACTTTATGGTGTTCAAATCTTGCCAAACTCAGTGTTGTTTTTCATCTTTTTGGGGGTTATTGAAAAAAAAATGTACCTGTGCAGGTACTTTTGGTGGATTGGGTTGGTGGAACTGTTAGAACATCAGCCTAGATGCCTTGTGTTTGTTCTGGTTGTTTGCATTCTGACAGCAACGGTTGTGATGACACTGACGTCAAGGTGTATTGGCTCTAAAGCTGCAGCTTGCCTTTGTACAACATTGATGTTGTGAAGAAGGGAGACTTACATGCATGGGCAAATGCCAAACTTCCCTCAAAAATAAGAATAAAATCCCTTGCCCCCCATGCTTGTACATAAAGGTGCAGATAAATGTTCAACTCTGAAAGATGGAAACCCCAGAAATATGTAAGTTGTAAAATATTTTACTCTAACAGTTCAAATAATTCTATATAGATCAACCCATCTGATATATAAAAAAAAAAAGATTAATGAAAAGAACTTGCCTAAAATGCAGCATAATTAATAAAAACCGTAGCTTGGTTGAATTTTTAGTGACAGGAAAATTGTTGTTTTATCAGTGTCATAATATCATAAATTGTTCAGTAAGAGGTTACAAATAAGCACCATAGGGTGGGGATAAGCTCAATTGCTGGTGGTGTATTTTTACACTACTAGTTATACTCTCTGCAGGGATGGGCTCTTGGCATGACACTATATGAAGATGGTATTCAATAATGCCTCACTTCCTCATTAAAGGTTGTGGGTGTTTCCATAGTATAATTGTTGCACATAGTATAATTGTGCCAGTTAGACTCTTTGTTGGATTGACATTATTAATCTAGAGGTATTTTTCACTAAAACAGTAATATTTTACAATACTTTCTCTTTTAGAAACTTTTTTTTTTATATGATAGATAATAGTTCTATATTTCATGTGGCAAATAGTAATACTATAATTTGTAATATAAACAGTTGTGTTGTAATCTTTCTATAATTCATTTAAATAATCCTGAAGAAGTGTTTGCACTCTGTTGTGTAACATAACTATAGAAATCATTTAGGGGAAGCCCATTTTGGTTGTTTGTCTTGGCAATTGTACCTTTCAATTATTACTTTATATTCATGACTCTAGGTAAAAATAAGTATGAAATCTTGTTACATCATTGTTTTAGAAGTATATATTGGTGATACATTATAGAAGTCAGCAACTTCTAAAATATGTTAGAATAGAAAAAACAAGGTTACAAGTGAAGGTAATAGAAAAATTATTTGCTAAATAAAAAGAAGATGCAGGCAAAACTGTTTGGTTAAGTTTACTTTGCTAGCACATGGTTTGGTCATACTGTACAGAATCTTAGGTGAGTGCCTTCTGTTATAGCACCAGGCTGACCAAAGCCTTGTCCGAGAAGTGTGGCTGACAAACTGTCAAAGCCTATCACCTACAGGTTACATCAAGCACACATTCAACAAGAAAAATCAAAGAAATGAGCCTGTCAGTGAAACCACTGCCAGCCCTAATGGCTATTTTAATATGACTGTGGAAATTACTGCATACCAGAATCAAGTGGTTCCTTTCTATGCTATTCAGGATGTCAACTGCCATCAAGTTCATGGTGCCGTAGAGAGGTGAGATTTGTTTTCTCTCCCAATGACACCTTGGATGCAGCAGTCGTTTGGGTTCAAATTGGGGGAGCTAGAAAGCCACATGTTCACATAGTTTTTCTGAGTTGTCTCACACATAACTGTCCTCTCTCATTTAGGCCTTGTATCTGATATTCTTCTGTACAACACATCTGAAAGTTGTCTATTGACACCATCACTTTGAGCTACCTAGTGAGAGCTCTCATTGACCTGCTAGGATTGTTGCTATGATGACCTGGACATTGTGTTGATGTCTAACTCAGCCATCCTGTTGATGTCTAACTCCTGAGAATGTTTCTTTCTCTTAGCCATGGATAACACATCCCCCATCAAGCACCTCCAGCTCTATCCTGACTCTGAATACAAGAGCTAGTTATTCTCAGCTATTGTAGTTGGTGGCTAGAGTCATGAACATAGTGTGCTTTTTTCAGTTATTTTCTTAGACTGGAATCTGTTGTGTGTTGATGCTGATATATTTGAAAGAAAAATGAGAAAAGTTAAAATTTAGTGCCTGCTGTATTACATTAGATTGTTTTTACATGACCTACTAAAGTTTGTTCACAGATACCGGGCACATTCTGTATGGGTGCATGTTTTTATGCTGGTCTAAAGAGCTGTGTTGTGTCCCTTTATAATCTGTAATTAAGTAGTCTTTTTCCAATATGAATTTATAAAATAAGTCCTGGGGTCAAAATGATCAAGTAACAAGTAAAACCTTTTAAAAGCAATGCACTAGCATGGTTGCAATCCATTACCAGTATTGTAATTTGCATGTGTTCCAGCTGAGAGAATTTTCCTGAGAGTACAACATTTAACAGTTTGTGGCACAACCCACAGATTTATTTATCCCATACCATCATTTGGGCAACTTGCCAATTTAGGTATTAATAACGTAGCAATTACGCTTGTATAAAAAAATATTTATTTAAAGGTGGTTTTCATCTTTATCATGCTTCAATTTGGCATCTTGCAATATTTTATACAAGTGGGGCAGTTCAAAGGAAAGGAAAGCAAAATGTTACTAGAGTTATTAATTGGACTAGATTTTATCAAGAATTGTTAAATAAGTCTTTTCATATTATTATATGATTAACTATTATAGTAATATAACTAGATGTAAATGAAGAAAAGAAATTAAAAGGGTTTTTTTTTTTTTTTTTTTTTACATGAAGCCAAAGCATATATTTATCATTTAATGCTTACTTACACAGGGTAGCCTTCTTTAGAATGTATTTTCAAAATTGTTTTGTCTTTTAATTTTTGTTCATTGTTTAATCTTAAGTATATCCTTAACCTTCTCATGTGAACATTTTGACCTATTTTCATTGTAGTTAGCTACATACTGATACCTTGCCCTTCATTCATTTCTCATCGTGCTCTGCTGATTACTTAAATCTTTTTCTTATGAGTGGCTCTTTATTACTTCTGAATCACAATTGCATTATTGCAAGCTGTTTTATATAACATGTGTTTGTGAACAGTAACCTTGATGATTAGACATTTGAAATCAGATGGGCCTTCAATGAGGCAGTCACAGGTTCACTACACTTCACTGGTAAAATGAAGATGCTAGATTATAAGAATATGTCTGCTCAATTTGAATGACCAGGTGACCTGCTAGCAAAGATGATCAACATTGTCATTGCAACTATGTTAATTGTTTTATCTGGAAAACAATTGACTGAACCCTGTCACTGCAAAATACTTTTTGGCACAAGAATATGCAACTTTTTGCAGGCCCACAGTTACTTGATTGACTCTGAGCCTATTAAATCTAACTGCATTGTTTCCAGGGAATCTTGTTTCTTGTGTTTGTAGATATCCCATCTTCATATTTCATTGCTACATATTTGAGGCACTTTTGTATCCTGCTACTCACATATATTTTATGACAAACCTGGTCTTTGGAAATGATTTCTGTTGAATTTTTCTTTTGCATAAATCTCTTATTCCCCCCACCTTTTTTTCCTTTTCTTGTTCCATTGGTCTGGATTAGATGGATTTTGCTAGCCCCCTTGTTCAGCCCTCCTCCATTATCAATCCTGGAAGGATGAAAGATAAATTTAACCTTGGCAGATGTAATCTAAGAATACTAAAACCTGAAACAGTTATTGTAAAACATTGACACTTTACCAATTCTGTCAACTGACTTTCTCTTATCTCTACCATCTTGTACAAGTAGCTATTTACTAGTTTTGATGATGCCAGTATCTAATTTTATTTATTCTAGCCTTACTTCAAACTAACCACTAACTTACTATGCCTATGAAGAAATCTTTACATGCTTATTTGAAATGCTAAAAGTAGCTGCCAAATTTGCCTTGAATCACACCTGACTATTATCATGGTTAAATACTAAAAAAATAGATTGGTCATTGTTCAAATCACCTTTAACATAGACCTGCTCAACCAGGGCTGGTTTGGGGCAAAACGACTACCTCCCTTCTCTGCAAATACAAGGCTTTACTGTAATTGGTTTTCTTTTACAGTGATGTCATAAAACAGTATCGAAAATTTAGGTCCTCTTCAGAATATACAAAAAATACTTAAGCTTTGAACAACTTTAGAATTCTATATAAAGTACAATTGTACCCAGTGTCTTAGTAATAATGTAATAATGCTCATATATCAGATATTCTTCAGACATCATGAATAAACATTTAGGGAAAATATTATTTTACTTTACTTCACTGAGCTATGATCCTTTTTTGTTTCTCTTACTACTCTTGCTACTACAGTCTCTTTTGCCAAACTGCTAAGTTACAGGAACATAAACACACCCACACCACAGTTGTCAAGCAATGATGGGGAATACATACACACACATGCATGACAGGCTTCTTTCAGTTTCCATCTACCAAATAAAAAAATCTCTGCTCCTTTAGATTGTTGATTGTACACTTCATGACTTAAATCAATGGTTCTCAACCATTCTTTATTTATGGATTCCTTTGATCATAGTTTTATTTTGTGAACCCCCTCAGCCATTCGATGTTTAAAAATTAGTTTTAGTGATACATCTTTCAAAATTCCCATTTTATTATTTGCACATTCAATTGCATATGTTGAACTATGTAAAATGTTAGAGAAAGAAACTGAGCTGTTTCTTGTAATAAATATATCTAAAGCAAAACTTTTCCATGAACCCTTAAAATACTACTATGCATCCCCAGTTTACTATTTGGCTTGTGTGGACTCTCAAAAACCACTGACTTAAATAAATTCAATATACTTTTCTTTCCATGCATATCTTTCTTCTCATATTACCTCTAGTCAGAACCTATTTTTTTTTTCCTCATAGAATTTTATTCTTGGAGATCTTAGCTTGTCCATGTTTTCCCTTCCAATAACTAATCTACTTTCTTTTTGTCTGATTTTCTGAAATGAGACATTATCATTGTCATCAGCATAATCATTGGACTTGTGGCTGTCTACATCTTGCTTATTATAGTCTCAATGTTTCACCCATTATACACTCTGGCCTTCTTCAGGTACCATAGGTATCTGAAGAAGACCAGAGTGTATTCAGAAATGCTCCTAGAATTTCAAACTGAAACTTTTATTAAATCCATTGTGTTGTGAATACAAGCATTGATCTAGTTCAAGAACCAACCAACCAATGAAAACTCTGGATTAATCAGAACAAGCAAGTGATATCACAAATAGCAGAATATTTCTGGTTTGGTTAACAGAAAGAGAAGAATTCACCTCCTGAAGAAGGTTAGTGTACAAAATGTCATTGACTGACTATAACAACCAAGCCTGAATTGTTGTTATTGTTGGCACTCTGTCGCTTATGACGTCGAGGGTTCCAGTTGATATGATCAACGGAACAGCCTGCTTGTGAAATTAACATGAAAGTGGCTGAGCACTCCACAGACACGTGTACTCTTAACGTAGTTCTCAGGGATATTCAACGTGACACAGTGTGACAAGGCTGGCCCTTTTGAAAAACAGGTACAACAGAAACAGGAAGTAAGAGTGAGAGAAAGTTGTGGTGAAAGAGTACAGCAGGGTTTGCCAGCATCCCCTGCCGGAGCCTCATGGAGCTTTAGGTGTTTTCGCTCAATAAACACTCACAATGCCCGGTCTGGGAATTGAAACCGCGAGTCCGCTGTCCTAACTACTGAGCCATTGCGCCTCCACCAAGCCTGAATATGTATATAACAATCTGTTACAGCCAAAACTAAATGCAAAAGCCTTATCTATCTTTTATCTTTTACTTGTTTCAGTCAAACTGCTAAGTTACAGGAACCACTAACATAAACACACCCACACCAGAGTTGTCAAGCAATGATGGGTAATACACACACACATATACATGACAGGCTTCTTTCAGTTTCCATCCACCAAATCCACTCACAAGGCTTTGGTTGGCCCAAGGCTATAACACTTGCCCAAGGTGCTACACAATGGGACTGAACATGGAACTATGTAGTTGGGAAGCAAGCTTCTTATCACACAGCTATGTCTGTGCCTTGTTTGTTTCTAATTTGGGTGCAAAGGCTCAAGTTTGTAGGGAAGAACTGTCATTGTTAAGTCAACCCCAATCCATTATCAACATTTATTTAATCAACCTTAGAAAGATGAAAGATAAAATCAATATTCATGAAATTTGGATTCAGAATGTAAAAAGACAACTAAAAGCCACAACTCCTTATAGTTACTTTACTGTTTATACCATATTTACATTAATCTGTCATCATTATTACTTAATGTAAGGAAGGGTGCTGTTATGATAATTTTTCATTCATACTAGCATGGGTTGATGTGATTTTTTTTTGTTGGAAAAGGTTTTTACAGTTAGGTGCCCGTATTACAACTAATCACACAGCTTTGAAGAAGGAATGGAGATGAATAAAAAGGAACCCAGGAGATAGTTTTTGTACATAAGCAAATGGCACATTTTATTAGTAAATGAAGTTATGGATTTTGAGTGTGTGTAAAATCTATTCATTAGGTTTAACTACGTAAATGATCAAGAACTGAAGTCCATAGTGTCAGAGAGTCCTCAAAAATGACCTCATTGTTTACCACTTGTCTTAGTGAGTTCACTGCTGATAGGAAATTGAAGACGTTACTATCAGTGACATTAGAAGAAGCAGGAAAAGTGTTACATATGAAAGATAACCTGCTTTTACCAACCAAGTGTGTATGTGTTTTGACTGCACTTCAAAGATTCAGATATAGTCACTAAAAGACCTACATTGGAAGAAGACCATCATTATTGGCTTTGATGGACAACTTTTGAGAAAAGCCTTCAGTCTGATATGGATAATAAATGTAAATGAAATGTGATGTGGCATGAATATGAAATAGTTCTGTGTACATGTCTGTTTTGGCATGGTTTTTATGGGTATCCAGCTGTAAAAACCATGCCAAAACAGAGACAAAAGTCTGGTGCAGGCT
>JAOPJW010005814.1:58129004-58149851 GCA_027122535.1 Octopus maya
GTCAGGATTACAAATTTTGAAAACACAACAGGAACAAATTTGGAAAAAAATCTCCCAAAATTCACAAAATTAAAAAACCACGTTGATCATCGTACTAAACTGTAGCTGAACTGTTTACACAAATAATCACGTGTTTTCACGAATGTACTAACGAGATTTGCTCAGATATTCTCATTTAAATATGAATAGGTGATTACGGGCGGTTTTGGGCGGTTTGGTCACATGAACCAAAATTTTTTTCGGGCGGCTTTGGGAGGTTTGGTAACGAAAGGGTTAATGTGTCCTTTTGTGTGATTCAACCCACATTTTATATTGTAATGTCTGTACTATAACTGTTATTGAAAACACTGCTTTGAAGAATTTTTAGTCAAACACCTCAACCTCCAGTACTTATTTATTTCTTCGTAAAACCTGGTACATATTCTATTGGTCTCTTTTGCTAAACTGCTAAGTTACAGGGACCTAAACACATCAACTCTAGTTGTCAAATGGTGGTGGAGGACAAACACGGAAACGGAGAATAGACACACACACATACCACAGGCTTCTTTCAGTTTCCGACCACCAAATCTACTCACAAGTTGGTCTGAGGCTATGGTAGAAGACACTTGCATGAGGTGTTACGCAGTGCGACTGAACCTGGAACTATGTGGTTGGGAAATAAACTTCTTACCACACAGCCATAGCTGCACCTATGTTTAAATATTTTTTATTTAGTTGCAGTACTGGAATTTTGACTGTCATTTATGTGTTTCATTTTAACTACACAATATTTCGTGCAGTTAAGGTTCATTAAAGATACTCTGAAGCTAGATTTGGTTTAAAAAATAATTAGTAAATTAGTATTAAATGACGCTAATTTAATGACTTGAACATTATTAGTATCTGTCTAGATTTAATGTAGTTTCATTAACTGACAGATATATCTTAAATGTTTTAGACATCTGGCTGTTTCAAGAGATCAAATTCTACTGAGGCGTCTTAATTTATTTGTTCTTGCATTATGTTATCTGATGTGACAGAGTACAACAGGCATGTGAAACCTGTCCAAAGATGGACAAATGGATGTTAAAATTACGTTGATAAGAAGGGTAGTTTTATGATAACACCTTTGATAAAGAAAAGACAAAACTTAAATTTTTAGTTCTTGACGTTTTTTCTTTTTTGAATTATAGATGGGAAGTCATTGCGAATTTCATTATCCAGCATGTAGAAGGAAGTAGGAAAACAGCTAGAGATGTTTTAAAGAAAGCTAAAGAATTACAAAAGAATGGTAAAGTACTTCTTAAAATTATAGATTCTGCTTTGCTGAATTTGCTATTTGGAATTTTCAACTCTGATCACACACACACATGTGCACACATGCACAGAGAGAGAGAGAGAGAGAGAGAGAGAGAAAGTGTGTGTGATTGATTGATTGATTGATTGACTGCAGATCTATGTTCTGCAAAAATGTAGCAAATGTTTCATTTGTTGTAGGCTATCAGTTGTAATGACCATATTTTATTTACGCTTTTAATTAATTTCTTGCTCCCTCCATGTTAAATGGGTTTATTTTAACTTTCATTTTGATTGTAACTATCTCTTGGCTGTATTGACAGTTTTTGTTGCTTACCACCAAATATAATTTTTTTGTTTGTAGAATATTAAATAATGAGATTCAGTTGCTTCAATTAATATCTTTATATTTGGAATGTTCCAGATACCTTTGTTTTAATTTGAACTAATATCATTTGGGCTTTAAGCCTCATATGAGAGAAATCACTTGAAGGGTTATCCTCTTATGAAATTGCATTGTTATATAAGCAATATGTTAAAAAGAATGTCTTTGAAAAGATTTTGAAGCAAACATTTTTCTTCTTAAACATAGTTGAAAGTCAAGGAGGCTTGTACATACACAAAGGAGACTTTGTTGCATGTATACAAGTTGCTAACAATTCAGTTCTTTTATTTAAACTGTTACTTCCTTAAAGCAAAAGTTTTCTCTCAAGCAAATGTCACATTTGATACTGCTTTTCATTTATAGTTCTGCCTTAATCTGCAATCAACCAGGCAATTTTCAGGCATGGAAGCAAGATGCTAGCCTCAGACCCCTCAGTCAAGCTATTCAACGCATAAATTATGATGATGATAATGATATGTGTATTAAATTATGATGATAATGATATGTGCGTTTATAGTTTGTATATCTTATCCTAATATTTCTTTTCATAGATTTTTCCTTGAAAGAAGAGGCTCAGAAGAAAGCTTTTGAGGTTTTTGAAAAGCATCATACAAAAGGCTGTACCAGCGCAGTTCCAGCTGAAGGTCGCATTAGCCAACGCTATGAAAGTAAGTGGACCCTTACATTAGTTCCTTACCCTTAAAATCTGTTATTTTCTAACTTAAAAGAGATGGAAACATGCAAGAAAAATGCATCTGACAAAACAGCAATCACATCTGCTCACCAAGGAAATCCTTGAAATGTCAATGTGTAAGTGTGCACTTAATCAGTTGCATTTATTATCAGTCATTACCATTTCTTATAGAACTGTGTGGGTATGCATTTGGGTATGTCCCCTCAGCAGTTGTATATAGAACTGTCCCCTCAGTAGTTGTAAACTTTTAGCTCGTGACAGTCACATTCACCTAAGTGGGGGGAAATAAGGTTTATGTCTGTTCATGAGTTATTTCCCTTAGTTTCTGAAATAAAACTAAAATTTAAACTATCATTTTGGAATGAAACGCGTTTCTGTTATCTATTTTCAGCTAATACCAGTATGCTCGGATATGCTGTTAGGATCTCACTGATGACCGTCACTAGACCTGCCCCGACAGTATGAGCCCCATGGTATCCACTGTGGTACACTGATTGTAATTTACAAAGCCAGTGCCCCTGGACTGGCTCTTGTGCGGGTGGCATGTAAAATACACCATTTTGAGCATGGCTGTTGCCAGTACCGCCTGACTGGCCTTCGTGCCTGTGGCACGTAAAAGCACCCACCACACTCTCGGAGTGATTGGCGTTAGGAAGGGCATCCAGCTGTAGAAACTCTGCCAAATTAGATTAGAGCCTGGTGTAGCCATCTGGTTCACCAGTCCTCAGTCAAATCGTCCAACCCATACTAGCATGGAAAGTGGACGTTAAACGATGATGATGATATAGATATTGATTAAATATTCTTTATATTAGCTAGTAGGAAAATACACATGCACCTTGCAGAACAAGAGAGAAAAAGAGCATATCTTCCAGAGGGAAAGTTGAAAGGTAGTAAAGTGAGGAAAGAAAATGAGTAACAAATGAATTGGGAGAATAAAGGAAACGGAAAAGATGAGAGGGAGGTTACAAGAGTGAGGGACATCACATAAGGGATATGTATAGATTTACCTTAAACACACACATGCATGAACAGAAATAGATATGCGTATGCAGAAATGTGAAAAATATACATATGTCCATGCTACATGAATATACATGTAAAAGCATATATATAAATTAATCATTGGCATTTTATTGATGTAACTTAAGCCATTTGAATAGTCATTTCAAGCATGAAACTAAAATTTCTGTTCACATTTAATTCCTTGCTTTTGCAGAACGGCTATTAAACTATTTTACACACTAACTACATCTGGATTATATTTTGTGGTGTAAAAAATATAAAATTGCTAAAAAGAAGTGTTGGAAATTGTAATTTTTAATAAGGTTTTTCATAGGTAAAAAGAGCCGGTGGCACGTAAAAAGCACCCACTACACTCTTGGAGTGGTTGGCATTAGGAAGAGCATCCAGCTGTAGAAACTCTGCCAGATCAGATTGGAGCCTGGTGCAGCCATCCGGTTCACCAGTCCTCAGTCAAATCGTCCAACCCATGCTAGCATGGAAAGCAGATGTTAAACGATGATGATGATTTGTATCTAAAATATCCATATAAGATTGATGGTTTGTTAAATGTGTTTAGAACCTTTGTTTCTGTTTCTCATGTAACCTCAAAAAAGAAAAAGACTAGCTGTCTATATAGATTTACTTATTGTCCTCAGATCTTTTGATTATCTTACTTTTTTTTTTTTCTTCGACTTTCAGTATTCTCTTGGATGCAGATGGACACATAAAATTAACAGATTTTGGTTTGAGCAAAGAATCATTGTTTGATGAGAAAAAGACCTTTTCTTTTTGTGGTACGATTGAATACATGGCTCCTGAAGTTGTCAATAGAAAAGGACATGGTACTGCTGCTGATTGGTGGTCATATGGTGTACTAATGGTGATTTTCAATTTTGAATATTAAATAATTGTAGTTCTGTGTACACTTTGAAAGAAGAAAGAGCAGTGTTTTGATACATAAGACCTCAAATACAATATCAATTTTGATAATTTCTTTAATTTTTGTGATCATATTTCTTTTAATTTTGGATTGGATGGTCTTCTAGATATTTTCTTTTATCTTGTGTAGTAACGATCCATTTGTTTATTAAAGTGCTTTTAATCTAAAATCAAATTTTATGGTTTTTGTTACCAGATACTCCTGATCAAAACGTTTTTAATGGTATATGTTAACAAGATTTTAGTGAAGGTGCTTGATTTAGTTTTAGATTTTTTTTCATGAAATTCATAACTCAGTCTCACCACTATTTGGTCTTTTTTATTTAAAATCTTCAACTTAGAATACAGACCACTTAAATAACTTAGTGTTAATCAGAAAAGGTAGATGGTATAATCAATTGATTTAATGTTTTTTTTTTAACCCTTTCATTACCATATTTATTTTGAAATACATGGCCTCTTTTTCAATTGATTTTTAAAATAATGTAGAATTTAGTTAACTAACTTTGCCCTTACTAAACTGGTTTTTGAAACACAAGTTAACATAAAATTTTAATGAAAGGCTTTAATTTAGATCATTTTAAAACACAAAGCTGGTCTGGCAGAACCAGGGGCAGTCTGAGACAGGTTGGTGTCAAAAGGGTTAATTATACTTAATGAATTGAGTCTAGAGAGATGAAAGGCAGTTATCTTGGTTGTATTAGAACTTAGAATCATAAGGTACTTATTCTTACTGAGTCCACTAGGTGGTGGTGGTGGTGAAAGAATTGGTGAAAATAGAGCTACAACAGGATTGCTTTTTTTTCTTGAACACCCATAAGTCATTAAAGTAGATACTATGAAATATTTGATTTGCTTCTATTTGGAATAACTTAAAGCATATGTAGGTTTTTTTTTAATGCTGTCCTTTTACTAACCAAAACACCTCATTTATATTGTTAATAAAATATATATTTTCACTATAGTTTGAAATGTTGACCGGTGCATTACCATTCCAAGGTGAAAATAGGAAGGAAACTATGACACAGATTTTAAAGTAAGCTATTTACAATATAAAATGTAATTATTTTTTGCATTTATTCTCAGTGGAATATCTAACCGAAATAATTGAAGTTTTATGTAAGCTTTTAGTGTATTTAACTTAAAAGAAACGTTGCTTTCATTCAATGGGTGAGGCATTAAACATATTGTTTTTACCAAACTAACAATCTTTGCATATTTGCTTGACCTGATAAAAATACCAATCCTACCATCTCATAGAAGTACACATTTAATAATATTGTCCTAGATGCTTGTGCTGAAGGAAAGAAAGAACCTTTTCATTGCAGGTTTCCTCAATCAAGGGCCAACCTAGAGTTACACAATAACGAATACTCTTTTTATATTTAAAAATTTTAAATACAAGCCCATGGCTATAGCATACACATGTGTGTACACACAACGCACACGCATAACACATACATGGCATCCCCAAAAATATATCCTCACATTGAATGATTAAAAAGTCATCATTTATTAAAAATCCTGTCTTCAAATTGATGACCATTCTGGTCCAGACATTGTTGATAACATGAAGCAATTGTGTGTATTCTTATTCAATAGCTGCCCTCAATTTGTCAAATGTTGCTGTTTTTGTAATGGTAAATGCAGGTAAATAAACATCATGTTTCTCTGTAATATGTGGATTCTCAGGTCCTGAAACGGTGCAATCATGGCAGTTCATCAAGCCATTTAATTTAAAAGTATCCTTATCACTCCAAACAATCTTTGTTGGAAAGTGTGCATCTTCTACACATCTTGCCAAGTACCATTTGAAATGTAACTTTTCCAATAACAATGCTTCAAAATGTGAAGGTCATTTGATTTTGAAATTCCTATTTCACAAATTGCTTACTGCACATATTTTCTTGTACCCTTTTTTTCTTTGTGGATCTCCTTGATGTCTGTGAACATTCTCTACACTTCTGTCTTCAAACTCATCTCTAATTCAAGTGATGGTAAGTCATGTAGGTGGATTTGTTTGAAACTCCCTCTTAAACTGTCTTTGTACTTCAACTGCTTTTTGAAACTTGGAGTACACGAGGAAAAATTTCCTTTGTTCAAAGCTTAGTCTGGCTCCTTTCATTATTTCTAATGGGTTAAATCTAGAATGGAATGAAAATTGATTTATAAGCTGTCAGAGTGTGTATACATTTTTTGTGATACCCTTTGGATATATGTGTATGTATGTATGAATATAGTAAGTGTATGATTAATTTATGGAATGAAGTTCTACAAATCCAATCATATTTGTCAAAAATGGAGGAGATAAGATGTTAAAAAGTTGCAAGAAGTTTATTCATGCATACAATTGTTTCAAACATAGAGATAAATTCATTTTATAATTTGAAAATATCATAGTACTCACCAGTGCAGAGAAAAAATAATAGGAACTTAAAAAAAGCACAGAGAAGTTGGATCTATGAGTTTCATGTTTATCTGTGTGTATATTTGTATATGTATACATCTGTTCGTGTATATATATATATATATGTGTGTGTGTGTGTGTGTATATGTTATATATAGCTGTGTGTGTGTGTATATGTTATATATATATGTGTGTGTGTGTATATATGTTATATATATATATATATACACACGTGAATGCGCATGGCTCAGTGGTTAGTGTCGAGCTTATGATCATGAGGTTGTGAGTTCAATTCCTGGACAAGGCTGTGTGTTGTGTTCTTGGACAAGACACTTTATTTCACATTGCTCCAGTTAACTCAGCTGTAGAAATGAGTTTCAACATCACTGGTGCTAAGCTGTATCGGCCTTTGCCGTTCCCTTGGATAACATCAGTGGTGTGGAGAGGGGAGGATGGTATGCATGCGCGACTGCTGGCCTTCCACAAACAACCTTGCCTGGACTGTTTCTTGGAGGGTAACTTTCTAAGTGCAATCCCATGGTCATTCATGACCGAAGAGGGTCTCCTCATATTTATATGTGTGTATATATATATATATGGGTGTGTATTATATACATATATATGGGTGTTTGTGTTATATACATGTGTGTGTGTGCGTCATATACATATGTGTGTGTGTGTGTGTGTGCGTCATATACATGTGTGTGTGTGTGTGTGTGTTATACACATATATATGGGTGTGTGTGTGTTATATACCTATATATATGGGTGTGTGTGTTATATACATATATATATGGGTGTGTGTGTTATATACATATATATGTGTGTGTGTGTTATATACACACATGTGTGTGTGTTATATCCTAACTTATGTATGAATATATGTATGTGTATTGTATGTAAACTTTATATCATTGTCATTCTTTAACACCCACATTTCTTTGCTTGCATGGGTTAAACAACTTGTTGAGGCATATTTTCTATGGGCAAATATTCTAACTGTCATCAAACTTCACCTATCTCGAAGCAAGGTAATATTTCCCATTGCTAAACATTTTTCATGGAAGACTGGAAATGAACAGTATGCAGGTTTACAACCATCATGTACTGTCAAGACAAGAGTACACGCATGCACACACATATACATACACATGTATATATGACAAGTTTCTTTCAGTTCTCTCTCTCTCTCTCTCTCTCTCTGAAATCCACTCACATTTGGTTGATCTAATGTCATAACAGAAGATACCCAAGGTGTTATGCAGTGAGAAAACTCCAGACCACATGATTAGGAAGCAAGCTTCTTGACCCCACCTTCACACACACCTCTCTACCACCTTATTTCTAAAACTTGTACTGAAATGAGTATTGGCTTTGCTTTAAGGTGCTTACATGCATTCATATTTCTTTCTTTAAAAAATTATAAAGATTACTACAGGTTTCATACTGTGTTCTTAAATATAACTTTAAGCAGTGTGTCAGTTTGAGGCATTGATGTACATTTTAATATTTTTGCAGGAAATATTTAAATTGCTTTATTTACTAATTACATTAGTTTTTTATGTATCCTTTTTGTGTGGGTAAATTTTTCCAGAAAGTTGATAAATTCAGAATTGTTTTTATTTTTATGATATTTGATAACTGGCAGCTACATCACTGAAAAGTATAAAACAATTTTCATACAGTTTGTGTGTTAACAAGCACAATATATATTAGCAATGAAATATATATGTACTTACATAAATTTTTCTCTTTAAAATTATTTTCTTATATTTTCAGGGCTAAATTAGGTATGCCTCAATTTCTTTCTGCAGAAGCCCAAAGTCTTCTCAGGGCTTTGTTCAAAAGAAATCCCCAGAACCGACTAGGTATGGAATCTTCCATTAGTATTTTTATAGAGAACTTTAGAAAATAAACTAGTCTAGTTGTAATTAACTTCATTTTGGTTATAAGTTTGACTTTGGTTTTATTTTGCTTCAAGAATTAGATTTAGTTTTCCAAGGTGTTGACTTCATTACATTTTGGAAAAGAAATCCATCCATAAAAATTTTCTCATCTTAAGATTTCTGGAGAAATTACTCTAATTTACATCACTCTGTCTTATGGACATTGTGATAAAATCAACTGCACCCAGAAATCATTAACTGGTAATAGATTTTGATGCAATATCTTCCAATATATAGCTATTATTAAGCTTAATGATAGTCAGTTATGTGATCCAGTAACTGAATAGGGTTACTCCTAAAGTCTTCAACTTTGTCTCATGTATCAAGGGAAAATTAACTGGGTGAAATTGATCTTTTTCTAAACTATGCTTACAGGAAATGTTGAACCAGCTCTGCTTGCCTATGAAATACTTGTCACTTTCATTGCTTGACAATTTCACACCATACTGATATTTAGTTCTGTACCTATCACAGTAAGACACTATGGGATTTCCTTCTTAAAACTGTAATTCCCTGCAAAATGAAATAAATGATCATTTTCATTTATTGCCCATTTAAAAAGAAGGTGAACAACTGCTGTCAAAAATCGTGTATTTATTACGCATTCTATGAAATCTAGCTATTTTCCGTATATGTTTTATACAGAACTAAATCTTACTTGTAGACCTTCCTATTAGTAATTGCTTATTTGATATGAATGGATGTGAATTTCAAGTATAACATATAAGAGAGAAACTTGTATTGGTACATGGGAAATATATGGATGATATTTATGTTATTTGATTGAAGTACATATTGACCAGTGAAGTAGTGAACAGATCATAAAGAATATCCTCTGAAATGAATGAAATAGAATAGAATACTATGCTAGATAGAAAATATCAATGATTGTTATTAAACTTTTTTTTCCCCATTTTTAGTGAAAACTACAGTATATGTGTATTCTGATTCAAGAGGTTTCTGCAAAATCTCGTGAATCAGATATTTATGTGTAGATTTCCTTTATGTATGCCATATTTGCTAAATGCCATAGGAAAAATATACAGCACTATTTTATACACATATTAATTTGAAAAGATATTCGAAAAATTCCATTGAAAAAAAATCTTTAACTATGGTGTTTTTTGTTATTGGTGTTGTATATATGTTGAAGAAGATAATTGCATGTGATATATCAAAGTCTTCATTTTAGAATATTTGATGTATTTTTCTAATTGTGTTTGAATATAACCTTTTCTGTGTAATTGTTTGCCAATTAAAATTTTCATTTTTTTGTTGTTATTGTCATTTCATTTCACTTTAACACAGAACCTAATTTTCGTTAGCATGAAAATTATTTAGAATTATTCAGTTCATAATATTAAAAATGATTTCAAGATACTTTTTTTCCATTTTTTTTTTTTTTTTAATAAATTGGAAGAACATTTATTTACCCATGCATGCTTCTTTAATCGGTTTACTAAATGTTCCAATTTTTGTTATTACTTAAACTTTTATTTTAACATTCTGAGGAATATTAAAACAGAATTTCTAGTTAATAATGTTGAGTTTAGAAAAGCAATAGTTATCATATTCAGAAAACAGTATCACTGAAATTAAGTTAAATGTTAATATTGATTTCACATTTTGGCACAAAGTCAGCAGTTTTGGGGGAATGGGTAAGTTGATTATATCAACCACAGTCCTAAAATGGTTCTTATTTTATTGATCCCTAAAGGATGAAAGACAAAGTTGACCTTGGCAGAATTTGAACTCATAAGGAAAGCAGATGAAATACCGCTATTTTCTTATATTTCTTAAATTGGAAACAGATGTTCAATTGCTTGATTAGCGATATTAAGTATTATATCCATTTAGAGTTCTGTTATGTCTGGTTGAGGTTGACTTGGTTTCTCATCAATCTCAGACCAATAAACTAGTACCATAAATTTACTGAGCATTCAGTTAAATTCAGTATATCTACAAATTGTTAAAAACCAGTTTTTAGTCTGTTAAATTTAATTCTGTCACTTGTTAACTGAACTTTGATGGCTTAATAGTTCCATTTGTAAACATCCTTCTACAGTAACAATTTATATTGTATATATCAGATATATAACTTTACTCAAGTTTCATTGATAAGTTTGAAACTTTCTTTTGTAGTAGAATTTATATGATAGATGTTTACAAAGTTTGGTGTAAATAGTAGAATGAATTAGACTTGCTTTGTGCAGGCACAAAATTTAAACTGCATTGTTGAGAAATATTTGTAACATTAGTGCTGCAAATGTCAGCAAATATAAACAAATATATATGGCAGTTTTAGTTCATTTGAAAGGAACAAAGATGTTTGACAAAATGAGGTATTATGTACAATAGATATGGATCAGACTCAACATTGAATGATAAAGCTAAAATGAGTGTATGATGATTAAGAGAATGGCTAAGTACAATTAAATTTTTAATGAAGGAAACTAAAATCAATAAGATAATTGACAAGAGAATAAAGCTTCAGAACTATTTGTGCAAGTGTCATGAAGCATGGATGAAAGTCCTTGATTAGTTTGTTTGCTTATATATAGCATTGCTTATATGAACTATTTTGTCATCAATCATTCCTTCACAGACAAAACATAGTTCTTTTAATACCATTTCTGTTTGACAGAGAACATGGCTGCTGTAAAATAGTTTTTGTAGTCCATAAAATATGTTACAGAAGTTTATTTTATCCGTGGAAGGATGAAATAAGAAGAGATTTCAAATTGAGAAACCAGATGATTCCAATTTAGATAGTTCAGAATTATTGTCTTGCATTCTACTGTTTACACCAGTTCTTTTGTAATAGAATGCTTTAATAAAATCATTTTATTTAAAATGGTCTGTTAATGTAGTTCATAGTATTGTTAAAAATATACAGAAAATATCGAATCAAAGTTAAATATTTAGAGTTTTAGTTACACTATAAAATCAGTTGTGTTGTTAGTTGTTGGCATAATTAATGAGAAAGTAAATAAATCTAGAAGAATTAAAACTATTGAATACAAAAAATACCTCTTGCTATTAACAAAAGCATCCAGTTATACTAAAATGAGCTGGACATTAAACTGATCAGAAATACTCAAACTGCCTCTGTGCCATATCTAATACATGAGACTGGCGCATGAAATATCAAGTTACTGTGAAGTATTTCCTTGATGACAGATGTTGCAACATCTGTGAAAAGATGTTACCAAAGCTGCTCAACACAAACTACATCGATTGCTTCACTGGGCCCAGATTTTGTACTGGATTGTTCAGAATCTCCAAAATAGATATGAACTTCAAATTGCTCCCTGTTGACATGTTTGCCACCACACGGTAGTCTGCTTGACTTACTAGCTCATTCTGCTTATTAACATGCATGCTTAACTATTCAGAAAAAAAAATTTTCTAATTCTTTCTTAGGTTATGGAACTAAAGGCATTGATGGCATAAAGAAACATCCGTTTTTTGCATCAATTGATTGGGACAAATTGTTACGGCGAGAGGTGTACCCACCTTTTAAACCAGCTGTTGTACGTGCTGATGAGGCATTTTATTTTGATTCAGAGTTTACATCGCAGGCTCCTAAAGGTTTGATCTGTTAGTTGAACTTTATTTATTCCTATTTTTATTTTTATTTTACTATAACAATTGGTGGAGCTTGAAAACTTTTATATCTTTAAAAATGTTGCCATTTTAAAGATTCTGTAGTCTTTCAGTAAGTTGTTTTGACCCCCTCACTTCACTGTATTAATATATAGGATGTCTTATTGTACTATCATAATTTGGTTGAATATAAGTTACATACAGTAGTTTTATTGAATAATGCATAACAGTTTGAAGAAAAATAAACTAAAATTTGCCTTGGTTGTTTAATAGCTTCAATGGAAACATTAATGTCCACTTTTCTATCCTTTCATGGGTTGGACAGAATTTGTTGAAACAGATTTTCTACAGCCAGTTGCTGTTCCTGTTACCAACCCTCACTTGTTTCCAGGCTAGGTAATATTTTCACAGGGAAAACTGGAAACGAACAACATTGCTTGCTTGCTCATTTATAATTATTACATGTGCGCACACACACACACACACACACACACACACACACATGTGATATATATGTACAAGAGGTTTCCATACATGCATATACATATATGTGATATATATGTACAACAGGTTTCCACTCAGTTTCTATCTACCAGATCCACTCACAAGGCATTGGTCAGCCTATTGACTCTAGTAAACGATACATCCCCAGGACAGCATTCTGGAACTGAACTGGAGACCATATGGTTGGGAAGCAAGCTTCTTAATCACACAGCCACATCTGTGCCTATAACACCATTTCACTTTCATGAATATAATTAAAGTAATGAAACTTAATTGAAATATAGTTTTATAACTTTGTCACCATCATCACACATCTGCTTGTCATTCTTACATAGAAAACAGATTTAAAGCTTATACAGTTCATGTTTTTAATTATCAAAAACTAATATCTTTTTTTTTCTTCTGTCATAGATTCTCCAGGCATTCCAGTTAGTGCGCAAGACCATCAACTTTTCCGGGGTTTTAGTTTTGTGGCCCCTTGCTTATTGGAGACTGAATCTGATTTAATAACTAAGAACCTGGGACCAACGGATAGCCTTCTGAAGGTAAATCAGTCATATTTTTCATAGTGTTCTCTTTGAATGAAACTTTGGATTATATCTTTGATTGTGTGATAGCCATAGAAGAATTTTGTTTCAACAAATACAGGCTCTTATTTTTATAATTATATAATTTCTGGTTGGAATGATTCCTCTTTGTTTAAATGGTGATTGCAGTGAATCATTATTAATGATATTTTTCCATTAGGCCTTAATATATAGTCTGTGTCCCATGATATTAAAGTGTGACTTTTTTCACAGTTTACATTGCATAATTTTTTGTAATAATAAAGTATCAAATTATCTATTTTCTGGAAGTGATACTCTTCTTAAACCATAATTGATCAAAAAACAAGAATTACTTGCAAAGGCTGGCCAAAACAATTTGTAAATCTATTATACTTTTCCAAAGTTACCGTAATCTAATGTTGATGTTGCTAAATATCTTGATTTCTACTTAAATTCACTATTTAGCTGACAATGGCTAGATTGCATACTGTTGCAATTTTAGAAAAGAACAAAAAATTCTTATCTATCACATTCCATCTTTAGTTTGTTCTGTATTTGTACAAGTCATTGTTTACTGATTTGAGTAAACAGTGTTTGAATTAAGTATATAGCATGCTACAAAAGTTCATCATAACTGTAATTAGAAAAAAAACAACTTTTTTATGTTGATTTTTTAAAACTATTTGCTATCAAGAGGTATATTATTTTCTTGCTTTTTTTTTTTTTTTTTTTTTTTAGCTTCCTGGCGTGAAGCATACTCCTTTCACTGATGAATATGAATTAAAACAGGTATATATATTATTATCATTATTTTTATAGGTGCCAGAATCTTTAGCACGCTGGGCAAAATGCTTAGCGGCATGTTTTGAGTTCAAATTCCACTGAGGTCAACTTTCTAATATTCCTTTAGAAAGAGGAAGCATGCCATCAACACTGATGGACTTCTTCTTTCTGTGGATAAATGACCTTCCTGCTGTTACTTCTACTTGACTCAGATGATATGAATTTTCACTCTTCCTTAACTTTAAATGCATAACTATCTACTTGCAATATTGATACCTCATACTGCTGTCAATGCTTCCAAGAGTACATCATCCAATGGAGGCCTGACAGCCTAATCATATCAAAGAAACGGTCTATATTTTCTTTACTCAAGAAAATTATGCAGCTAAAATCTTGCAAATTCACTATAAATGATTAGTCTTTGATGATCTGTCATGATAACTGCACAATCTGTAACATCTGTATCTCAAAGGTTAGAGACTGCTTCAGCTCTGTTCAGTTACTGACCTATTAAAAATTGCCTGTATGATTTTCATTTTAGTTGATTAATGCCCCACTCTTGTAACTGCAGCCTTCTAAGACTCCCCTCTCTTCTTCATGTTTATCCTATAGGTATCTTCAACCTAAAGATGTTCGTGCAGAACATCAATTACAAAAATATTAGAAAAGAATCTGTTTTTGTTAGATAAAGCAAGGTTACTTGCTTTGTCATGAAGCACAAATAATATTGATAAAATCAGTTTTAATTTCTAATAATTTCTGTCATTGATAATTAGCTAAATGAATTATGTATTAGTTTTTTTTTTTTTTTTTTGTTTCATTTTAATATTGAATATACTTGTAATATTTTTTCCCTCCAAGGATATTGGTATTGGTTCATACTCTGTGTGCAAATGGTGTGTTCATAAGACTACTGGTCAAGATTATGCAGTGAAAGTAAGTTTTATTAATTTTTGACTTTGATCAATTTTAAAATGTTAAGTCAAAGAAAACAAGTTTCCTCATCTTTTATCATTATATGATACCAAAGTTGGTCATACATGCTGACAAAAAATTAATTTTCAACATAGGTAGATTGGAGCAAGCAATGTATTTTTGTCATTGACACAATAGTTTTGTCTTATCACTTCTTAGTCAGATGACTGTTCTCTTTTGCTATATGCTGCTTTGCTAGTGTGTTCTTTTATGAATACAAAGTATTTCAAGTAATTTTGTTTCCCAATTTATTCATCTGTTTAATTTATAGTAAGCTAAAAAAGATACTAAGAATTTTAAAATAAGTAAGTTTTAATTATGAAACTTGTGAAAAATTTTGTGCTTTGGAACTAATATTAGTGATTTTAAAAAATGGGGGAAAATCCCCCAAAATGGATATCAACTATATATTTAGTCCCTCCTTACACATCAACTAGCAAATAATATGATTCTATCTTCAAAGTGTGGTTGCTTTAGAAAAGGTTTCATTTGGTTATTTATGGCTTATTACTTAGTCTGTGTCTAGGATGCTTGGATAACCTGTTATCCATTAATGCTCTTTGAAATTGTGTTGCAACAGATCACTATCAAATCTAAAAAAAGAAATTTGAGGATTAAGGAAGCCATTCATCTTTAAAAATTAAATCCTACCATCTACAGCATGCAAGAGTTGCATGACACCAGCTAGCTAATTTAACACTACACAGTTGTGCATGCACCATCTCTGCATATCTATGCAAATATAGAGCTATGCTCAGTCTCTACTTTCTTTTGATAAAGGCTTTTTGAAGCTGAAATATAATACTATTAAGAAACTTTTGTTTTAATTTTTACTCATTCTTAATGAGCATGTATTAGCTTTCTAAAGCTCCATACATATAATGTCTATATCTATCTATCTATCTGTCTGTCTTTCTAACATACGTGCATGCACACGCTATCACATGCATATATATATATGTTTTTGATGATAGTTATTGTAAATGTAAGTTTTTATATAATGACTTTGAAATACTTTGTATTGCACGTTAAATATTTCCCTTACCTAGTATTTCTGTTTTACAGATAATGGATCGAGAGCAACGTGATCCTCAAGAAGAAATTGAAATTCTTCTTCGGTTTGGGCATCATCCAAACATAATTACATTAAGAGATGTATGAATTTATTTTCGTTTTAAACCAGTATTTTATACACTTTTTTTTTTCCATGTTTTTCTTTTACATTATGATTGACTTAATGAGTTCTATTCTGGCATTAGTTCTATATAACATATCTTCAGTATTTCCCATTGTTATGAATGAAAGAGATAACAGAGTGCAAAGTTGTCGAGTGTCAGCTATACTAGACTTAAAAGACTTAATAGGACTCTCACTCCATTTGTAAGTTTGATGGATGACCATTGGCTTCTTTTTGGGAAGAAAAAAGTGGTGGGGAGGTAAAATTTTGATGAAAATGGATGGTGGTGGGGAGAAGAAGCCGATACACGATCCCTATTGATCAGCTTCCTTTTTTTTTTTTTTCCACAATCCTTTTTGATCGAAATTCTCCCCCCCCCCTTTTTTTCCCCCTTCCCAAAAAGAAAAGCTCCACTTTATATTTTGTCCCCTCTGTGTTCAGCCCTGTGTGGCTAATAAAGAAACATATTTGTTGATCCCATTTATAGGCCTGTATTATTTGTTGTCCTTTCAAAGTGTCTGTCCACCCTCCACACAATCAAAAGTCCCCAAGATAACATTGCCAGTTTTGTCACTGACAGCTTAACAATGAAAGAGTTGTGGCTTACATGATTACCAGTAGCAGATAATTTTTCATCCAACTTGACACTAAGACTATAGCCTGGGGCTAACAAACTTTGTGAAACCTAAAAGAATTTAAGTCAATTAAAATTACATCCATAGTTAAGGCTCGTATTAAGGCAAGGAAGACAACTTTGAAATCCAAATTTATTCAAAATTAAATGGAGGCATGCTGGGAAGAGTGAGTCTGATCTTTGATAAGCTATTTGATAACAATTCTTGACATGTTTCGGTATTATTAGATTTCCTCAGTGAAGTATGGTCTTACTTTTACTAACCAGATTTTATAACGGTTGAGAGATAACAAAAATGTTGAGTGAAAAAAAACTCTCATCCATTAGACAATTTAAATGACATGGAGAATATCAGCTCAAACGTAATTGTTTGTCATGCAGAAGGCGGGCCTGAGAAGTTTTCCTTGGTCGTTATTGTCTTTAGTCATTAGTTACATACTTAAACGAAATCTCCTGAAAATCCTAATATTGCTGTTATGAAGAGATTGTTTTGAACTGATTGATTTAATAAATTCATCTAGTTTTCGTATTAAATCACATTTTTATTATCCAAAATATTAATATCACGTCCAGCATCTAAGAACTTGAAAGTTTGATATAAACATCAACCAATCATCAACAATCTCAGTGGGCCTGAGAGGACTATAAGCTCTGTCCTTTTTTTTTTTTTTTTTTTTTTTTTGACTAAATTTTTAAAGATCCTTTTTGAAAAGTTAAAAATTTTTTATTTTATGAATCATTTTTCTGCAATTTCCAGATTCTTTCTCTTATCAGCAATAAATAATGTGAATATAGTTCTTAAGTAAATCACCTCAGTTCCTCTACGTTCATTTTAAGATATGATAAATCTGTAATGGATTTTCAATTCTTTATTGAATATAATGTTTTCCTTTAACAGCAATTGAAAATTATCACTTCCACAATATCAACTACATAGAGTTTGGCTAGATTACTAATATAGGTACTATGTTACAATGATGCAGACCAAGTTGTAGATATATAGCACAACATTTTGATGCATAGTGATATATATTATTACCAACTATTTACCCTGCATGCATAAGTGAAAACAGGATGTTGTAATTACTTGTCTTTGTCTGTGTGTTTGCAAAATTACTGCAAAATGGTTGAATGGATTTTCATCAAATTTGGCAGAAATCCTCATCGGGTGAGTGGCTCGAAATGATGAAAATTGGTTTGATTATCTTCAAAACTGGCAGACAGGTGAATCAAAATGTTTTGATTGCAGATTTTTAGTAAAAGAATTGATGTGTATGCAGGGCATGCTTCGTTTTGGCATGTTCTCAGCACAAGAATCTATTACTAGCACATAAAAACATGTATTATGTCTATTAAATACTATTTCTCACCAGATGGAGTACATTTTTTGTTGATCTTACCATCACAGAACAGTACACTATATATCATTTGATTCGACCCTCGCCTGCATGTGTATAAATCATGCTGTACCTATGCATGTAGACACGTGAGGATACATATACATAAATGCATAGATATGCGATTGAGTGTGTTTGTACAGTGATGGATTCAAGGGTTTTGTTTATTATGAGTTGAAATTTAATTTCACTGGAGTATAAATACCCATAATGGTAATGCTTAAAAAAAAAAATTTAATTTTTTAAAAATTAAACCTTCAAATTTCCCAATAAGCAAGTGGTCATATTATGTCCTACAATGAACTACAGTATGTTTGATTCGCCTGCCATCATTGAAAGATGTTGAAAACACTTCTCAAATTCTATGCAACATTTTCTATAAGTGTTTCATTTTGTGTTCTTTGTTTTCTTTTTCATAATCATGATTATTATTTGAATAATCATTTATTTAGTCATATGCAAATTTTACTCATGTGTTTGTGTTTGGTGTAAACATTGATCAAGTCTACTTTTAGCTATCATCTTCTTAGGTTTCTAATCCAGTTTTAGTCAAACACAAAGCTTAATTCAATTGAATTATAAAGCAGGAGCTAGCAACGCATTGTAAGCCACACTATGATTTGCAAAAAAATTTATCTGTGTGCAGGGTATGCATCACCCCTCTGATGCCTTTCTTTTTCATTTGGTTTATTTCTACTGTTATGCTTTCAATATACAATTGTTTTAGTCTCAATACACAATCTCAGATAAAATCACTTACCAAAGATGTACAACACAATTTTTGTGCTCTTTTTTTTTTTTTTTTTTTTTTTTGCAAGTGCTATTAGTCTTTACATATCTATTTATATTGTTGGGTAGTTGCAAATCTAGAATTAAGTTGTGCTAGTAATAAATCCAAAGTCTACAAGTCTATGATTCTATGTTTCAAATCCTGCCAAGGTAGAGACAATGATATTTGGTGGATTAAGTATTTGACAGCTGAATCATAAGTTATTTTGACTGTAAATATGGCAGCCATTCAAGATATTCTAAGTATTTATAAAGTACCAGATTCATTCATTATTGTTATTATGTTCTTGTGCACTAAGACTGATCTCTCTGTTCCCACTCCTGGCAAGAGCAATGAACTTAGATAAATTCAGGTGTAGTTCATGGAGACACACTCGCACCTTGTCTCTTTGTAGTTGTTATGGATTATGGAATGTGTATCTTTATTAAAAAATTGTAGATACATAGTAATAAGATGACTACTCAGTAAATTTACTGTTATAGAACTTCATCTACTGACTTTTACTGATAACACTTTAAATGTTGATAACCCCTTGACTGGTCGAAGACATGACAAATTTTGAAACTACATTTGGAAAAGATGGAACTTAAAAAAATTAATGATTTACAAATCAAGGTTACTATATGTTGGTATTCTGAACCCCAATGTATGGCTGAATGTTTAAGAAGCTTACTTCACAGTCACAAGGTCCCAGGTTTGGTATGATTACATGGTATCTTAGGCAAGTGTCATTTTCTTTAGCCTCAGATTGACCCCATACCTTTTGAGTAAAATTGAGTTGGTGGAAACTGTATAGAATCCTGTCAAGTAGATTGTACATGTAATCCAAAGGTACAGCCTTGTTACACACTGTCGTGCTTATTCTGTCTTAGAATTATGTTAAAGTTTCACTGTCTTTTGAATGCTCAGCCACATACACATTAACACACAGGCAAGTAATTTACTTAATTGAACAACTGAATCCTTATCATCAAACAATACGGAAGTATCCATCCATCCATTTGTAGGATGAAGTGGTGAGAAAGGATCTTCGGATACTGGACCTCACTGAGGAAATGACAAGGGACTAAGAGATGTGGTGATTTGCCGTACCTGATAAGAAGTGCCAAGCTAAGTAAAATCACTGTCTTCCATGCATACAGGCTTGTACCTTTCAGGTGCTGGTGCCACGTCAAAAGCACCTGTGCCAGTGCTGAAAAAATGCATCCATGCTCGAGACATGTACAAAGGCACCTAACACACTCTGTTAAGTGGTTGGCATTGGGAAGGGCATCCAGCTGTAGAAACCATGCCACAACAAATGGAGTCTAGACAGCTCCCTGCTGGCCAGCTTCATGTCAAACCGTCCAACCCATGCCAGCATAGAAAAATGAATGTTAAATGATGATGAGTAGTATAAGATGTGGATTCAGAGAATCATGTGGATATCACAGAAAGCTCCTCTTATGGACTTGGCTAACAATATACATTGCAAACCAATACAAAGAAGCTAGAGTGTCCATGTAACTGAAATCCAGGAGATCCAGTGGATGATATTTTATAAGGATACATAAACTATAAAGTCAGTAGGTAAGAGAGGTAAATGTATATTTATTTAATGACATGACATCCTCAAGATTTTAGCTTTCTTCATTTAGTATTAATTTCATTGTGGAAGAAATTATGCTTACATGTTTGCATTAATATGCATGCTTGGCATTATACAATACAATTGTATGTTCACAAATCAGCGCAAATAAAGAAAGCTCACCAGAACATCATGTTCACACCAATAACATT
>JAOPJW010005814.1:58170384-58181384 GCA_027122535.1 Octopus maya
TTGTTAAAATGTTTATATAGACTGACTTTGCAAAAAAAAAAAATCATGTTAACTACAAGATCTTTTTTTTTTTTTCTACTATTTCTTGGACTTAACCCTGCTTTAAGGTGTTGTACTGAAGTTGTATACTTTATTTAAGGTGGGGGGGGGACATTTTTGTTTATCTTTATGTATGGAAGTATTTCTTTTCTATATCTATGTAAATTTTACTAACATATTTTGTATATAGTTGTCATCATCTGGTTGTGCTTTTAGTCTCCCTCTTTTTTCATTGGTAGCCAATTCTAAATGTAATTCTTGCTCAGTTAAATTTTGGATATGTTTCAGGTTGTTTTCTATTAAAATTCTATTTCTCATTATTTACTATATTTCTTGTTTATCATTGAAATTGCCCCTTATAAAATATATAATTAGTGTTTCAGTTACATTAGTATTGTTTCTGTCTTCAGTTGTAGTTTCTGTATCCCAATTTTCTGTCCGTATCATAATTTTCTATACTGTCAACAATAATAGATGCTAGAATGGGAATATAGTATTTCACTGGATCATGATTATATATTTTTCTAGATTGCAAAAATATACAGTTTGAAATAATATCAATGAGATTGCACATAATTTAAATATTCATTAACTGTTTTCAACGATTTACCAATTTTCTGTGAAAAAAGTAATTATATTTGAATCACCTGCTGAACCAAGTTTCCAGTTGCAACAATGGTCTTACACTGGAGCTGTAAGTTGATATTGCCTAATTTTGTTTGAAAGAAACATCTGGTGAATCAGTTGTCATCTTATGCCTCTAGAGAAACAGTGTCTTCAAACCAATTGATATTGAACAATCAGATTTGTTTACAATTGACAATCATTAATGCTACTGGATAAATGAACATAAATTTTTCACACTGTTATTTGAAATTAAATAACTTGAAACCGTAAATAACTGTAACTAATTCTAGTTGTGCTCTTATGTACATATACACAACTTTAAATAAATATTGCCAAATATACATATGCATTTAGACTTTATTTCATACCTCCACACACACATCCACATGGACATGTATACTGCTTTTCACTAGTAGTAGACCTACTCTTGCATAATCATATCAAGGCAGCTATTCCTTCTCACTACAACAAACAAGCTGCGTATCACATCTCAGCTGACTTGCAAAGCTTAAACTGCATATCTCTTCAAACTATACACCAACTGAACTCTTACATAATCTCCAGAGTATTGGGTGAGGGTTGGGATATGCATACACACATACTTAAATACATATATTACTTGTATGCATGTACTGGGAAGATTTGTGAATTTATATCAGTTTGTCCAGAAGTAATACTGTCAGGTAGAGCTTGTTAGACAAATCTGATTGTATTCAAGATCATTGATATTAGACGTATTGTCCCTGGATTAGTAAGGTGACAACAGATATTCTTCAGAAGTTTGTTAAAAGAAATTTACTTCTCTAGATAATAAGGTAAATTTCCAGCTTTCTTACAAGAGGCTAACCACTATAGGTCTCAGCTGGGTCACAATGAGGTGTGAGTATCTGCTGCTATAGTTGATGCAAGCTATTGCAATGCTTTATTTTTTATTTGTGAAAGAAAGCAATAAGAAATGCATTCAGCTTATTCCCCAAATACATTCAGCCGATTAGTCCAAAAACAAATGTTGTGGTTGGAGAGAATTCTTGTTTGCTCTTTGTGATAGTCTCCTTCTGTTGATTTGTTAAACTTTGATCTCTCAAGACAAAATTCTATTTCTGAATCATCTGATGTTTTTCATTCATTTCAAAGTCTTTTAGAGTGTCACTTTGAGTGATATTGTAATTTTTGTGGTGTAAGAACATTTGGAGATGGTGCCCTATTCATTTAATGAACATGAAATATATATATATAAATAAGACTTGTATTTACATATCGAGGATGTCGAGTTTTTAAAGTGCCAGGTTGTAGATGATGGTGTAAAGCAACCTGTTGAACTTCCTGAACAGCATACCTAATGAAAAATTACCTTGAATTTTTTTAGTTGTGCAGCCTACTTGACAATGAGCCATGTCTTATGCGGCCTGCTTCTTGAAAAAGGTTGCCTATGCTTGGTATAATGTAAGCAGAATTTCCAAGTTTCCACAAACTGCAGAAAGTGCCGGATAGGAAATGACACAACTATAGTTTTACTTCAACAGAAATAAATAAGCTACAAATTTATAAGATAAAATATATCAAATACCTTGCAGCAGACAGTCTTCCTCTTAATTTTTTTTAAAATCAATATACTTGGATAAGTGACATTGTATATGAGTGGCTGACTTGTATCCTTTGCAATGTCTTTCCTTTTTGTTTTTCTATTTCTTTGTAACAATGAGATAATGTTCAGATTATTTTTACATATCTAACAAGTATTGTATAGTATTTCCTTTAAGTCACTTCTTCATTTCTTTCTTTCATGTCTTTTTTTTTTTTACCTGCCAAAGTTGATCCTATTCTGGATGAAAATCATGATTTCCCCATGTTTCATTGGTGAGGGGTCTCATACTTTGAAACTTGTATTCTGATCAGCCTTGTGTAGGTTTGAAAAACATTTGTTGGTTTGATAGTGTTTTTATTTCTGTGATACTGATTTTAATTGCAATAATATTTCTGATTTCCATTGTTCATTTACCATTTACTATAATGATGTTGAGGTTTGAGGATCTTTGAAAATGCCTGAATGTGATATCTGCTTCCTGTGAGCATGCTGATAGAAGGATGTTGACATAATTATTGTCAGTTTTTTTCCTATTGGTTACACTATCACATTTCTCTATCAACAGGCTGTGCAGATTAAATTCATTCTTAGCTATAAGAATGGTATTATTGAAGATTCTTGATCATATGTCCTTCAGTTTTCAAACCTGAATTCTATTCTCTTTGTGTAGTCATTGTACAAGGAAATCAGGACACACATACATCTTTGTTGTACACCTTTCTTGACACTCTGAAAACAACTGATTTCTTTGTTAAAACTTAATCAGTATGTTCTCATTGCATGCTTGTAAACATCCTGATATTTGCTTGCAATTTCCTTAAATACTGAAATGAGTTAATGTTAGTTGAATAAAAATTTTCTCATTTATTAATCCCATTTATAGAAAGTATATTTACATTTACACTTCTTTTCAATCAGTTTGATTTTTGCGTGTCAGCTAATGTTTTGATATTTGAATATAAACATTCATCCCAAGCTGTATTTGAACAAGGAACTTTATTTCTATATAAGCGAAGTAAATAAGTACTCTAAAGATGAGATTAATACTTTAGAAATTTATCATCTGAATCTATTTTCAGCATTTCTGTTAAAGTGTGTGTGTGTGTGTGTATATATAGTCATCATTTGATGGTGATAAGGAATTGTAGCTGATGTATTTGATGTAGAAGGAGCTGAATATAAATTTCATGAAACTGTCATGTACTTTGTCTATTCCTTTCATGGTTTTGTAGCTTTCTTTATCTTGATTCTTAGTGGAACTTTCCTTACATGACTCAAAAGAGGCATGGTATTGAGAAGTGTACACTTAATGTCATCTGACTTCCGTGATACTGTCAAGAAAATAAAATGCAGGATCTTGCATGTTCCTCACTGTCATGTAATTCATAAATTAATTTTGCATTTATATATATGTTCAGTTTTTTTTCTTCTCTATGCATTTCAGCCGTCTTCTAAGAAGTATGATTCTTTTTAAAATTATTTTGTATCCAAACACTTTCATTTCCTCCACAATTATAGAGATTTTAATATATTTGTCCATCTCTCTAGTCTCTTCCTCAAATCTTTGCCTCTTTCATTTTTGTTTGAATAAATGACTATTTGTCTGGATTTATAGTGCCTGCTTCAGCCCATTTTATATCACAAATACCAAATTGCATATGTTCAATCTTTCTTTAGCTTCTTCTTTCCCTGTCCCATTCATATATATTGATATAATATTCCAAAGTACTAATCTGGAGGTTTTTATTCACTTTTCCTCTCTTGGTATTACTGACAGTAGCTTGATGATAGTCTGTTGCATACATTGGCTTATATTGGACAAGTAGCTTCTACTGAAGCCAAATTCATATTATCATTAAATGAGATAAACATTTCTCAGTCTCTTAATCTTGGTTATTGTTTGACAATGTTTCTTGTTTCCTTCTGTTGGTTTCTGCACAATCTTTCTGCTAAACTTCTATTTGTACTTACAAGGCAGATTTTTTGGGTAGTGCCTCCAATTTACTTGGTTATCTTTTCTCAAAGCCTCTGGGATACTTAATAGGAAACAAATATAACCAGATGTTGCATCTTACTCCACAAAATTACTTCAATGAAGACATGAACATTATTTGAAATGACAATGAGTTATTTTGAACTCTTAATCTGAGTTTTAATAAAGATGCAATAGTGCCTGCTCTGATTGGTTTATATTATATTATATTGATCAGTATATTGTTTAATCATTTACCTAAGGAAGAACTTTTCAGTCTTTTGCATGAAATAATAAAAAAGAAAAAATGATTCTGGTTTATTTTCAGAGCAAAAATATTCCAAGTCAGTTAATTGTTGATAAAATTAGTCATATGAGTGTCATTCTTGAAATATTAAGCAGCTGCTTTTTATCAATTCATTTCTTGGGTTACAGCCAAATCTGTCCCCCACCACATCCATCTCGCTTTCTCTTTTTCACTCCAGCTTATTAGGGAGTCAGTGAAACAATATATCTTTCATGGCTGTCAAGATGATACATCTGCTGACATGTTAGATGTATAACATGCACATTTAATGATCAAAGCACATACATAGATAAATCTCCACACATTTATTCATGATTTTATGTTTTTTTTTAGTTATATATTTAGCCTCAAATTGACAAAAAAAAAAAATTAAATTTATTAAAGAAGCCTCTTTTCTATATTACTTGAATATTTTTGTTTCATTTTGTAAATATGCAAAATTATTTTTTTATAATTTTCTATTTAAAATAGTTTTGCTATTTCTAAACACTTTGTATGTTTCATGAGCAATGAATTGCTCAAGCTTTATTGATCAATTATTGAGGAAGGACACTCATGGCTTTTATAATAAAAGCTTAATTATTTAAACTTATGATTTTAAGCATTTTTTTATTTGCTCTCTGAAAATATATTCTAAAATGTTATGTATCATGTTCAAAAGATTAAAAAAAAATTATGAAATATATTAGTGTATTTATGTATTATTTCAGCAATTCTATTTTTTAGTTGATTCCTTATACAGGCAATAAATTGTAAAGGTTTTAGGTATCTACTAAGTATCACACATACATACACACACACATGCACAGTTTCAACAGCTTCATTCAGCAATATCTATTTTTAGTCACAGAAATGATTAAAGCTTTATAAACAATATATTTTTATATACCATTACAGAAGAAAGAATGAGACTTTAATTGAAAAGGAAGTAAAAGTATATTTTGGTGAATAAAACTTTATAATGTTTTGGCGTAACTTCTATACATTTATTTGCAGTAATTTCTAACAGCAGATAATTAGTGAAAATACACAATTAGTTTATATCAACAGTAATAAATAAATATCAGAAAATGATCATGTAATTGTTTGCCTGTGCTACATCACAGCCAAGACTATGAATAGATGTTTATATTCTGTATTATAAAGCTGACTTGGCTATCTATTAAGTAGTATATTCAATATGTTTAAGGAATCAAAGATGTCTTCATTTAGGACTTTCTTATCTCTGATTATATATTTACCCTGTCTGGGATGTACTGTAGTGAGAGACTTGTAAATGTTAAAGACGCAAAGATTCAAGTAGGAATGGAGTAGATAAAACTGGAAAGATATGGGGTTCTAATCAAGCTGCTAAAGATAGCAGTCAAATGCACCCTACTGTCTTAAATTTTGAATAAAAAATGAAGAAAAATCACCTTGGTCATGTAGTCCCTAATATAATAGACAAAATAGCAGGTTTGTCACTACTGGAATGCTTTTTGTTATAGGTCTAGCTTCAGGCTGATCAAAGAGTAGGATCTTGTCTGAAGGGTATTTTATCTAAGGTGTATATATTATATATATATATAAGTTTTATCAATAGACATTTTAACATAAACTGCAAAGAAAAACTGAAAATTTAATAAAACATCTAATCATAATCTTCGCTTCTTTTTTTGCAAACCTACATTGTTTCAGAACTCCAGTCAAAAATTCTCGCATCTGAATTGTTATCAGCAACTTTTTTTTTTTCTTTTCTTTTTCTGTAAGAGTTTGCAGTGGAGCAAATTAACACTTTGCAAAATGTAAAATATTCCAATGAAGCAACACTGTGTTTTAATTAATTTTGAAAATGTCCAAGAATTTGGAGAACTTTCATAAAAATCACTTTTTTTTTATTACTAAGCTGGTGTTTGGAACATAGCAGAAGGTTCTTACATAAAAAGGATTGAATTATAATAGAACATTTTAATTTAGCTATGGACACTTTAAAACAGGTTTTATATGATACGAGGTTGTACAGGTTGGGGTCAAAATAAATTAATGGCAGTAGTGATATCTGTAAATTTCTGCATTAGTGTAATTTTCCAGTTGAATAAATGCAGGGCCAGAGTTAGTTTGAAATAAATATATGAAGAAGACTTGTTAAATGAGTGAAGTTAAAATGTAACATGGCCTTTACAATAAGTTTTAAAATAAGTTGTCTATAATTTTTCTAGCAAAGCCTTTTCAGTAAAAGCATCTAAAATATAAAAATTAGGAATCTTTTATGCATCTGACTTTATGGAACTATTGATTGAAAAAAACTCATCTTTTACTGAAGACATCTACTGTTTGTTTTTAATTATAATTAAATATTCTGCACTCTACTTCTAAAGTAATATTTTATTCTTTTTTTAAAAAAGAATTATAATCACTGGATGAAATAAGTTTTGATTTTTATAGTTTCCTTTGATGTATATAATTAGTGATGTAAAAAAGATCCTTCAGGACTTCATTCTTTAATGAACTATTCTTTAAATAATAGTTAATACAAATAGGAACACTCTCTTTTGTCTATTACAGCATTATGTCTCGCAATTGTATTGATCCAATATTTTAGTGTTATTTTCTTCAGAGTTGAGTGCACAAAAAACTCTCCTTCTGCTCACTACAATTATACAACCGTCCTATTTGTTTTATGTGATGAGAAACTGAATTATTTAGCATTGATTTAATCATTTAGTTATAAATTTCTTTTTTAAATCTCATTTTTGTATTTCAAAATCAAAGGATCTTTATGTACCTGACAATATTTTATTTTATAAATATATAAAGGTCAGTTCTATTTCCCCAATCAAGTTTTACATTAAAAAAAGAAAAATCAAAAAAGTCTATATAGCCTCATCAACAAGTCAACTAAACTGAAGTACGAATTCAAATCAAAATGCAATTAACACATTCTGGTTATATTTATTATTCAAATTTTAGAACTCTTATTGCTACAGTGTGAAATGAAACTGGACCTATTTTATTCACACAGAACAGGCATAACTAGTTCTGGTTGCCAACTTCTTTTTTTATTTATTTATTATTTTGTTACTTAAGTAATCTTTATAAAAATGCTAATCACTGAAAAAGGGTTAGTAATAATTAAGTTGTTGAAAAACTTAAAATGTAACTTTTCAGATTCAATTAAAGACAAGTGTTTTCTCAAAGTGATTGGCTCTCTTGGTTCTCATTCTGCATTATTACAGTTATATCTTCTTTCAAAGAGTACAATCTACTGTTTTATGATAAAGAATTTTTAAATATGATCCTAACTTCAATAATTTTCAAATCTGATGACAAACACTCATGCAGTACAATTGAAATTAACTTTGGGATATTTTGTATGATATTGATTTTTAGAAGTTAGTCATTTTTATCACTATTTTTTTCTGGATCAAATGTGCCATCATAATTTAGCTTTATGTGATAAATATCCATATGCATTCAGATGCATTTATGATGTACATACATATACATACATAGTAGTGTTGCAGTCAAAATTCAGATATTGAAAGGCAAAAGGCTGGGATATTTAGCTAACTCCTGATGAAGTAATCATGATTCAAGTTATTCTTCTATAATATCTTTCATAACAAATCATTAGAACAAAAGCTTTACTTGTAATCTTAAGATTTGTTATTTGAGAATGTCATGCTGATCTCTGCTGCTATGTGTGTTCCTTGGCCTTGTGAAATTTGATTGTTCTGTGACTACAAACTACACATTTAGCTAATACTGTCAGCTCACATCTCAAAGAGTTCTGATTTTCATGCACTAAGCACGTTGTTTTCAAGCATACAATTTGCCTTAAGATACTACTGAAAGAAAATAATAGATTATAGAGCAGTGGAATTCTGACGAAGAAGTGTAACCTATACTTTGCTTGACAAGTTTTACAGTTAATATGACTGACTGAGTAAAGAATTACAATTGACAACCACACATCTTTGTCATGTAGCTGATTCTTTTTTGGTACCTTCCTCAGTTGTGTGTTAATACAGCTACTGATACCAAGTTGAACTTTTGGTAGGAAACCCAGTTTCTGCTGTAATTGTTACTTAATTCTTAAGCAAGAGATTTAGATGTGAGATAATATTCTTGAATTTAAGCTTATGGTCAATCTTCTTCAAAAGTTTTGAGATTTAATATTTGATATATCATCCAATTGTAATGTATATACGAATTTGCACACATCAGTTGGCAAATATAATGACTCTCAGTATTATTACTCCCTCTAAGAATGTCTGTAATGATCATAAAAAAAGCACTACATTGCTACCTATGTGTTTTCTTACTATCAATGTAGTTATCTGTTAACTGTGTCCATCCTGTGAGGTACAAACTTTTATTTTCATTATTGAGAATAACCTTTCCTTTGCTCTCAGCTTAGGTCTTTTGCACATTTGAACCAAGTCAGTGAGATGCAACCCATCTCTCTCTCTCTCTCTCTCTCTCATTGCTCTCTTCCATGAATCTGATGCAATATAAGTAGTGTACTGTTGATGTTATCTCAAAGTTTTGACATACTGTTCTAAGAATAATATATATCACCATCCTTGTGCCTCACAGATTTCCTGTGAATAATAAAGTCTTCATATACTTTCAAGTTGGGGACAAAAATATGTTGTATATCAATCTCAAGAAGGAATGTTACCAAGCTAGTTATATTGTTAACTTTATTCCTCCTACTGACTACTATGCACATGAATTTCTAGTCTCAGTAGATTTTGTGGTTCACTTTTAAACTTGTATATTTCTATTTTTTATTATTCTTCTGGTGGGATATTTACTTGTACTGCAATCAAACCTATGTATTGCACCATATTGATGGTTTTCTTTATTCTCAGGAGTGTCACCACAAGGAAATGGGATTGGTATATTCCTTCAAATTTATGTGATAAGACTTTTGATGCCTGAAACCCTTGAACTAGAAATGTTTTTGGCAATTAAAGTCTTTCAGTAGTATTGTACAGTCCTGCTCTTAAAACATGGAACATTTAGCCATTTTTTAGACACTTTGGACTTTTTCAGATTTAGTGGTTTTCTAGTTTGTAAGAACTGTAACCTTCATTTTACTGTTAGACATAAGGAAAATTTCCACCTCTTTTGAATGAATTATGGGTTTATTCCCATATATACATACTACATTTAATTTAAATGGAATCTCACCATTGATTTATGCTACTTTTACAAAAAGCCTAATAAAGCACAGGATATTTATATGTATAAATATCCAACTACCTGAGAAATATTAATGATTTAGTTAAAAATGTATCTCTTATATTTTCCCTTCTTTTGCCAATAAACAAATCCTCCATTTACTATTATACTCTGTATAGAAGCAGAGTTAACTAGGAAATTTCTCAATCACTTGACAAATAGAACAGCCTACTATAGAAGCAGAGAAAATTCATTTAATCTTTTATCTAAATTAGTAACCTTACACACAAATTTAACATTTGTTTTTTACTTTACTTGCAAAATATTCTCTACCACAACAATAAGTATTATAGAATTTTTAATATGAGCAGAATTAAGATTTCATATTTCACTACACTAAATCTTAAATTATTGCTTCCAACCTTATTGAATTTAATCTTACTGCCTCAACTACAATTCTATGATTCTAATTGTGCTGTCCCTAATAATTGTCCTTTGAATTCTAATTGTTTAGCAAAGTACATAATGTACCAATATAAAGTTCAAACTGCAAACTCTGCCAATACATACATTGGCTTTACTGCTAATCTTTTCAAGTTTCATTGCAACCAACTTACTCATTCCTTCCAAAACTATTAGAAGCAATGTAGTTATGTTTGGAATTAAAGAATTTAAATAGAAAATTCTTCCTGATATCCAAGAAACTGAAATTCATGCAACCTCTGTACAAGAGAGGCTTATGAAATTCCTTTTCCTAACATTTTTATTCTTGACAGGCATTTGGACAGAAAAAGCTTCATGTTATCACAAAATTTTCAAGCAATACACATATTTTAAACCCTTTTCTTCTTACCACAAAAATTATATGACATAAACTTCTCTCTATATTTATCTCATTTTACTTTAGCTCTTTACTACCCTAGTTTGCAAACACATTGTATTAATTTCATTGTTGTTTACTTATCATAATTTCTACATATTTCATACTAAATTTCTTTATTACCTTTTCAACATAATTCAATTTACTTAGGTCCTTTCACATATCTGTAGTTCTAGTTACTAAATTACTTTGCCAACATATAGATATGTCAAGTAATCTCTAATATTCAACCACGCTTTTTCTATTGTATATACTAGTACTGATTATCCAGTTCATTAATACATATATTGGTAATTAAGCCTTCACACCTCTCTTCATGATTTTAATGATCAACATTTTTAGTCTTACACTTCTATGTAGCTACCTTTCCTTCTTATTACCCTACAGATTTATCCAATACTTTTGCCCTTTGTCCTACGTT
>JAOPJW010005814.1:58196156-58211136 GCA_027122535.1 Octopus maya
ACATACAGACAGACAGACAGATATATACACACACACAGACAACTACATTTGATGAATAATATGAAAAATACATATATCACCTGATAAAGCAATATGAGTTTTGGGGGTTGATAAAATAAAATGCTAGTGAAGTGGAATGGCTACCATAAGTTTATGGAGTTCATTTGGCAGCTTTTTCCCACTCTTGTAATATCCAAGGTTACTAAGGTTACTGTTGTGTAACCTTACTAACATTAGATATTACAATTATTTCTAACATTTTACAAACATGAAAATGGGTTTAAAAAAAAAGAAAAAACTAACCTCAGTTAAAGCAGCAAGCCGAGATAACATTTTATTTCTGATGGGTTCTGCATCATTTCCCAAAATAGCAAGAATAGACATTGGAGAGACCTGTTATGAAATATAATAGCATTTCAATTAAAATTAATGATTCAAACCATAAAATACAGCTATTCTGATGCAAAAGACTGCATTTAATTTGAGCAGAAAAATTCCAATTAATCAAAAAGCGCATTAAGTACGAAATACTTAAATCACAAACCTCAACCCCTCCTCAAGGAAATGTCTCTTAAGTCATAGTTGCAGAATTGATAAACTATTTAAGGTAGGAAATGAACCCTGATATTGAAAAAAGCAGACAATTATATATCAGTGACTAGTAATGCTGCCATTCATAGTGCTAGCTCTAATATTTGTTAATCTTTTACAAGTTTACTATAAAAACAACCTTTAATGGCAATTTACATCTTTAGAGAAAGAATTTATAACTCTTTCTTATCCCAGTTGTTTTTTTTTTTTAAATCTAAAATTCCTTGGAAATTCTGGATGATAAAATATTTAGTGTGTGAAGGAAGTGAAAATATTGGCCTTTAACATTCTGACTGAACATCTGTATGTTTTACCCCACCATATGTAAGTAATTTATTTGAGATAACTTCACTACTAAACTTAGGAAAAAGAGTTTGTACAATTGTTCAAGTTTGCACATTTTATTTTTAATGTTCTACATTCAATTTATAATGCTAATTTGGGCTAATAGGTTTCACAAATTTTAATACTGACATAATATTTCTAGCCTGTGGCTTCACAACCAAAGACCCTTCCCACTTTTAAGACATTATACTTTATTTTTCCTAGATACATCAAACATGTCATTCAGATATACATTTAAACATCAAAAATAAACAAAACTTTAATCATAAAAGTTTTGATTGTATAAAGAAACTGACCACAGCAAGTCGTTTGAGCAAGAGGATAGCCATTGTTGGTAGTTTAGGTGAATGTTGATGGAATATATACTGTGCAACTGTGAGCACTATATGCTGCTCTTGTTGCCTGGCAGCTGGTAATGACAGTGCTCGCTCCACTGGGGACAAAGGTAGATCAGGAGGTTTTAGTAACAATAACCTATTCAGCACTGAGAAAGACATCTGAATCAAGTCTATCAAGTCATTACCTTTGCTTTCAGTAGACCTGAAAATACAAGGATAAAAAGTGAATTATCTAGTTACATAAGCATTGCTAATAAGTATATAGTTATACTGGTTGAAGATTATCTAAGGGATATGAAATTAAGAAAAATTATAGAAAAAATGGAGAAAGAAAAAAAAAAGAAATTTGGATTTAGATGTAAAATTGATTATAAATTTTGCAAAATAGCTTACCATTTCTGCTCACAAGAACTGTCATTGAATGCATCAAGACCTATAGATATGACTTTCAAGAGAGACTGACCTGCTTCAGTATATAATAAATTATGCACGCACATTTCTTGTAGACTGGGTCTGAAAATGGAAAAAGCACTTCCATTGTCTAACGGTTTCTTGTAATCAATTTATCAAAATAATACTATGACTTGGTTACTTATTAAGAGAAGAGTAAAAATGTAAAGAGAGAAAATGCACACACACACACACACACACAGAGTGAAAAGTTTTCAATTCAATAAAATCAAGCTTTATCTTACAATTTTTTTGTTTGATCAATTTTAGGTTTAGCCATAACATCCAGAATATTGTGGAAAATCTCCAAGCATTTGTGACCTAAGATAGAAAATCATAGTTGACATAAAATATTTTTAGCAGAATATGACAGACATGTCTAATTTAAATAATCAACTTTTTAGGAAATGTCAGCTATATTTTTGATATAAAATCGAACATTATAAGAATTTAAATATTCCCTTAAGAACTATACATTCACAGAATTTACTATTTTCTCTGTGGATTAATACATAATGCGAATACAGAAAGCATTAATAATTATTCTATGTGCTAAAAATTTGTATCAAATAAAGTAAAGGCTTTTGATTTTCTTTTCATTTCTACAATTTAGCAATTTATTTTTATGTATTTTGCAAGTGTTACTAAAATATTCATCACTTCTCACCTGTCTAAGTAGACTAGCATCAAAAGTCCAGAACTATTTTGTTATGAAGAATAACTTTTACACTAAACTTTATGAAAAAAAGGGATTCTTTTTAAATAAAAAAAAATGATTTCAGTTATTTAAGCTCTAATTACCTATAGCTTCTCTTCTGGTGGCATTATAATATCTCCATTTATAGAATGATGGGAATACTTCTGTCAGAATGAATAGTACTGTTGCTGACATTTCATTGTCAACAGGGAGCTGACTCAGTTCCTGGAAAAAGAAATTGATGGAAGTGAATTTAGCAGCATTTTAATCTTAATTTTAAAAGCTCTCAACAGAATATATTAATATGAATATATGAATTTTGTTTAATTTGTGACACTAAAATCTAATAGGTTCTCTACAACCATACGAAAGAAATGTGTAACTTCTAATACAAATTTATTCATGTGTAAGGTGAACGAGGATTACATTTCTGAAACAAGGATTCATTCAATCTATTTAAAGTGGCTGGCAGAATTAGTAGAGCATAGGACAAAATCATTTGGCATATTTGGTTATTTACCTTTACAACTTCAAATTCCACTCAAGCCACTTTGTCTTTTACACTTCATTGGTTGATAATTTAATTATCAATAATTATTAAAACAGTACTGGGCCAAATGTAATCAAGGACATTATAGAAGGTGGTGCCCCAGCATGGCTACAATCCAGTGACTGAAACCAATAAAGAAGCCATCATCATTGTTGCCATCAGTGTCATTTTATATTTGCTTTCTATGCTGGAATGTTATGGATGGATTGTTATGACCCGAGTCATTTCTTATTCAGAGTTACTACCCTCCTAGATACGATAGAGGGCCACATTTTACTTCTATGTTACATTTCAGCTTGCTTTTTGCAGATGGATGCCCTTTCTAACAGCAACCACTTTACAGAATGTACTAAGTGCCACCTTCATATCAGACCAAACAATGTTATAGTTTTTAGTAAACCAAAAGATACATGTCAAACTCTGAAGAATATTTTGCTGCTGCAATGATGCTAAATAATTATATATAAACCATACATATAATGCTTACAATCATTAATGAACAAAAATGAGTGTTCAAAATATTTTGATAATAATAATTGAAATTTACCATTAATGTGCTCGAAATAAAGTCTAGAAATGCTAATGAAAGTGGATATCTTCCTTGAGAGCACTCAAAACCAGCCAGTAAGGTTCCATACATCCCAGGACGTAAACCTTGAGCGCTGTAAAAATAAAAAATATATGTAGAATTGAGTAAAAATACAAGAAAACATATGAGAAATAATAGTGTCCAGATAAATATATTGTAAAAATCTACATTGACTACAAAGTGGTTTTATATAATTCTTATCAGGATAGTAGCAGAAAAGTAGAGAATGACACTGAAGTTGTGTATTTAGTGTTGTATCTGTCATCCATCGTAATTTTAATTCTTGGTTTTAAACAGAAACTAACAGACATTCTGAAATCATTTTAATCAACTATATAACCTGCCCCCTCACAGATAAGTGGTTGTGTCCCAAAAAACATTTTGCCATGAGACATTAATATAAATCTATAAAGTAAATCCATTCATAGTCTGAGGAAGGCATAGGTGTACAGCAAGAGAAGCAACTTCCACCCTCCATCTCTCTCAGTCATCAGTTAACTACATATTTTCCACCATCCTCCCTACTCTGTTTGTTTTGATGTTGCTCAACCACCTCTGTGCAGTCTTCCAATACCTCATACTGGTAGTATGTTCACACATCACTGCTAGCAGTAATATGTCACTTTCTGCGTTTTAATAATTGACAGGAAAATTTCATAGTTTGTAATCTTTCCAATAATTTCTATTTAATGAGAAACATCTTTTTAAAACATTTCATTTTAAAAGCCATAATCTTTTTCTTATTTTCCAGAAACTAGAGTTTAAAGAAATTACTATTGTTCTTAAAAAAAAAAAAGAATAATTATTGCTATAATAATTTTATATATTATCCAAGAAGGTCTAATATAGTGAAGTTCACAGAGGTTGTTGTGATTTAGTATACTTCCCAAATATTTTAGGTCATCAACTTGTTTAATTTTTTAATTAGATTGCTTATTTTCTGCTTGTTTGTACTGGTTATCATTATTTTTCTATAGATTAGTATTATTTTGCTTTTCCAGCATTCATTTCTATTCCATATATTTCTTGCAGATGCATAAAGTAGTTTTGTTATGAAAATAGATAATATCGATCATACTCTGTATAATGTTAATGGTAATCTCAATTGTCAGTGACTCAGGGGTTTTTAATGCCATCTTTCTCTCACATCACTGCACTATTTTTAAAAAAGAAAGGAAAAAAAAGGAAAAGTAAAGTTGATCGTTTATACAGTTCCTAAATGTTTAAATGACCATGTAGTTTTATCCCAAGTTGCATTGCATTGAGTAGTTCCAATTTCAGAATGAAATAAATTTAAATTTATCTGCATCTACTTGCAAAAAAAAAAAAAAGAAAAAAAAAAGAAAGAAAAACAAATAGGAATGAATTATATAAAAACATAAAATAAATATACAAAAACAAGAAAAAACACTCTCTCAGCGATTCTCTCCCCTAGAGGGAAATTTCTCACCCCAGTTTTATTTCTTAGCAAACCCTGTTTCGCTCTGCCTCTTAAACTAAAAACAACCACAGATGGCAGTCATCAGTCAAATTTCACATACAAATTCATTATGTCATTGTAAAAATCTATTAAAGGGAGATTATTCAACAGTATGGAGTAAGTGGAGCAAGAGCACACATGAAGATGAAAAGGGTTGCTGAAGAGGTCACAGATGTGTGATGAAAGATTTCCGGACAATATTCAACATAACTTATATGTCAAGTCCCAAGAACATTTCACTTCAGTGGTCAAGCCAATTAAATGAAATATATACTTTATATGAAACTTATGTAATCTGCTGCAACCACTGCCACCACCACTACTATGCTCCCTTCTTCTCTTTCTCCTGTTCCAGGCTTGCATGGATTGGACAAGTCATTTTTGGAGCAGCATTTTACCATTTCTGCAGAGTTTTTTGTCATCATCTTTACTATATTCTGATGACACAGATCAACTTTCATTACCTACTCTTCAACATAGTTTTTCCACTTGCTTAACATTTTTTTTTTACACAATTGTCTTTTCCACATACATCATATGTCCTTGCCAGAATAATCATTCTTCAGATTTCTTTACAACCTAATCTTTTTCTCAACTCATTTGTGCTCTGCTATTCATGCACACTCACATTATACAATCATCAGAACAAGCTCTCTGGAATATCTTCCCTTTTCTTCTGTTAACTTAAAAAAAAAAAAAATTAACATTTTCAATACTCCTAACCTTACTACACTCTACCATCAGTCTGAGTAGTCTTCCAAATGTTATAGATCTTAGCCATCCATACCACATTCAATTATCAGTCTAGAAAAACTTATAAGTCATACAATGTATCCTTCCTTATCAATCTGAAGAAAAAAAAAATGTTCTCACTTAAAATGTCATCAAGTCCAATATTCCAAACTTGATTAGCTAAACAAAAGTTACTTCAGTTCTATATTTAAGAGATGAGGAATTACGTACATTATTTACATTTGACAGATATTTGTCCTCATCTTGTTTGTTGTTAACACATTTTGGCTGATATACCCTCCAGCCTTCATAGCGCAGGCTACTAACCCCAAGATTCCAACTTTGATTCCAGGCAGTGACCTGAATAATAATAATAATAACAATAATAATGACAATAATAATAACATCGAAAAATACCTTAGGAATGAGAACACAGGTTCAAAATTTCCCCAAGACACCTGATGAAAATGTAAATATTGGTTCAGCTTCACGAATCATACTTGTTCATAATACTGGAAATATAGTCATCGCCAAAAGGTTCCTGATTGCTCCAGTAATTTGTTATTCTGGGTAACTGTTTAATACCCATAATAATATTTATGGCAAAAAATGCCAGTATTTCATCTTCAGTTGCAGGAAACCACAAGCTATCTTTTTTTTCCGGCTTGTTTACATTCTGCGTAACAGTTTGTTTCCGCAGTAATCATTTCAAACAAGCATGCTGGAAAAAATAAGAGAAAGAAGTCTTAAGGTTTTGCTTCCTGAGAAAGACTATGGGTAGACCCTGTCTCCTCAGAAAAATTGTTAATGAAAATATTTTTTGAATCTTTACTCCATTCTGGTGTAAAATTATCCTCGCTGTCATCGTCGCTGCTTTCAGTTTCGGATACAGAAATATCCGATTCATTATCGTTCACCACGTGCTTTTGTAGCTCATTCATTCTTTTCTTCGATATCTCCATATCTTCTGTTGAAAAACCTTCAAATTCGGAATCACTGCTTGATAGCATGAAACTCCTCTCCATCTTCAAAGTTGAAAAAAATTAACGCCGCAAAAAATGTGGAAAAAAATCTTCCAAAATTCACTGAGTTCAAATATCATGCCAAACAATGTCGGAGACAATAACTCAACTGTTTGCAAAGTGAAATCAGGTGTTTTAACGAATGTACTAACGAGATTTGGGTTCAAATATACATTTAAATAACAATGGGTATGCTCGGCCGGCTACGGCCGGGTTAGTCTTATGAACGAAAAAATTTTTCGGCCGGCTAAGTAACGAAAGGGTTAAATGATCTAATCATTAAATAGGTTTTCATATAATCAATTTTTTAATCATTATTTTTTAAAAACTCATCTCTACAAAAACCAAAAGAAAGTAATTCACAAATAACACACATCACTAAGTTGGACAGGATAAATTGCTTGATAAGAATTTATTATCACAAAAGAGAATAATGAATATCAAACAATATTACCAACATAGAATTCAGGAACATGAAGAACATTTCGTCGTTTGTACATATCTGAACGCTCTAATTTTTCTCTAATTCTATCCCTGACCAGCCAGTTAGGATGTGGTAGAAACTCTGGATACACATGCCTGAAATGTAGCCAAAAAAAAAAAATAATTCATGGCGTTTTCAGTTACATGAAAGTGAAAATTTTGCAACATTGTTCTTATAGGATAATGATTAATTACCTGTATTCTCCAACTTTAACTTGATCACTCTGTACAGGTAACTTTTTATCTGTTTTTACCTGATCTTTTGATAACTGTGATTTCCTATAACCTTCTACAACTTCATTCTTCAAGGAATATCGCCAAGGATCTGCATGAAGTCTTGATGCACCTAAATAGAATATTTTATATTTTCAAAACAAAAGAAAGTTAAAGTAAATTATCATAAATTTGTCATATATTTCATCTGCTGTATAAGTTTTTTTTACCCATATCATAATAAGCAAAATGAACGATCAAACCTAAAATTTAGAAGCAATCTTAACATTTAAGTTCTAAAAACAGATAACCATATAAAAATCCATGTTACAGTTTTCAACAAAAATGAATTTGTAAAACTTCACAGAATACTAAATTTGCATAAAAATTAGTCATCTTCTATAATAATAAATGCCAAAACGAATTTCTGTGTGTGTCAGTGTATCACACTATGACCCCCTCTCTCATTATTCAATAACACTTCTACTATTCCTCATGTTGGGGTGAGAGTAATAATAGGCATAGAGAAGGTGAGGGCGGTGGTAGATTGATGGTTGTGATGGTAATGGGGTGATAGTAATAGCATGAGCTGTAGTTGTGATAGAGGTGAGGGCAATGGTGATGGTGGTAGCCGAGGTGGTCAGGGATGATGGTGATAGTAAGCGATATGAAAGACAGTGGTGATGGTGGCGGAGGGGAAGGCGGCGAAATCAAAGGTATTGATGGTGGCGGCGTCAGAAGTCTGAATGGTGTGTGTATGGCAGTTGTGGTGGTACTGGTGATAGTGATGGTTGAAAATAACAGAAAAGAGAGAGAGAGAAAGAAAGAGGTTAGACAGAAAAAAAATTGTACTGATGCCCCCAAATGGGAACACAAAAAATGTTTATCATGCAGCTTTGCAATAAGATCCAAGTCAACAAATTATATCAATGTTTTGATGAAAATTGTTCACTGCTTGAAAAATACTGGTCAAGTTTAATAAAATTTGATATGTACTCAATGCATGAAGTGTCAGTGTTAGGCCCAATGAAGAGCCCTCCACAGGAGTTAGCTTAAAAGCTGCCCTATTGGGCAGCTTCTAAGCTAGTAATTAATATACATATTTTATGCTTGTCCATACTAGCACAGGTTGTAAGTTTTCATCACATGCGGTATGGTCCTGCATTATCTCTTGAGATCAGCTGTCACTTTTCCCCATGTTTTCTTGGCTCACTGAGTACTACTTCTTTTACTTAACTGTCATTCTATGCACATGACATGCTCTTAACAGCATAGCCTTTTCGCTAGTGCACTGTATCTGATTGAAGTTAAAACCAGTTTTTCTCTCAGCTCATTTGTGGCAGGTCTCTTGTGCACACTAACATTACACAGCCATGCTTGCCTTATTTCTTTCCAGCCCATTTTTTTCATTATCATTTATTATTGCACTTTACACAATTTGTCAGTGCCTACATTTGGAGAAAGAATCCTTTTATTATGTTTCTATCAGGAGTAATATTACTTTCTGAACTTTTTGTACCTTAATTTGGCTACTATGGTTTCAGAATACTTTCACTGCTGATTATGTCACCAAATTTGAAGAAACAGTCAACAACTTCAAAAGATTTCAAGAATTCATTCCATTGCTGCTCATACTGCTAACTGCTGTGTTTCTGCTACAGTCTTTCCTCTCTGCTTACCTGTAATGTTACTGCATCTCTTGTGCACCCATAGCTCACATTGGACCCATAGTAGAATTCCTACAGACTTCTTTTCAGTATATTGAACATAGCCACTTTCCAGGTAGTAGTGGAATCCCATGATTTTCCTCCTAACTAAAACTTTTGTTGTTGCTAGGTCTACTTCTCAATTTTAGGTTTTGCTTCCACATTCGGAATTTCAAATTTTTCGTGCAATTCAGTAATAGGAATTAGATTATCCCTACACAAAAGTTCCCAAGAGCAGCCTATCTTAAGCTCTTCTGTTATGACATGGAAAACTATAAGATACACAGATATATTTCATTATCATCGATATTGCATATACATTTTTCCGGAGATAATGCAGATTTGCACCTCACCTTCAAAAATACATTTTTCTGAAAAAGTTTATTTGAATTCCTAGGTTTTACTTGTAGATTACGAATATGCAAAGAAGAAAGAAAACAAATCAAAATTTTAACTTTATTGCTGTATACTGAAGTGTGGAAATTTCATTAAAGCAGGTATGTAAAGTGCACTTTCTATGTTCATTTTGCCAAACTGTGGAAATTGTTGTTAAAATCCCCGTATTTTTCCACGTTACATATCTGCTTAATAAAATTTCCACACTACATTTAAAATTGGTGAGATTTTGAAAAAAAAAAAAAAAAATTTTTATCCATAGTCGTAATCTCCTACAAATAAAAACTAGGAATCCAAATGAACTTTTTCAGAAAAATGCATTTTTCAAGGTGACGTTCGAATCTACATTATCCCCCATTTTTCTATGCTGGTATCAGTTGGGCGAAACTTTTTGAAGTAGTATTTTCAAACGCAAACTCGTACTTGTTTGCAAGTACGGTATTTTATTCTCTGTTACTGCACCTCGGACGACCGAGAGGTTAAACTATTTTTTTTTTTTTTTTTTTAGCTTAGAAAATTTCCTTTTGAGTAGTGGCCGCAGACTGAAGAACTGGCACTGACCGCTGGCATGTACATTAGCTCTTATGAAAAAAAAAAAAAAAAAATCGTAACAGTATCAGTAAAGTTGATGTACATATATGAAATAATGTAGAAAATAATATAAAAATAGTTAAAAATGTAACAACTCGAAATTAGCACGACGGTGTCCTTGAAGTGTCCCCTAAGAGACTTTAAAAATTAAAAGAAAAACAACAAAATTCTTTTTGAAAGTATGTAGAAATATTTATACATACTTCTGCAAGGGATTCGGATAAGTTGTCCTAAAAATTGTGCCATAGGGTAAAAAAAAAAAAACTACAGGATAACGTCGATGTAGCAATGAGTCCTCGTCGTTGACTGACTTAGAGCTTTCCGGTGTAATATTTGTTTTGCAGCCGGTATGAAATAATTCCGAGCCATGTATAATAATTCCGTTCAATGTCTCGAATGTATCATCTAAACTTGTGCTTCTCAAATTACCAGGGACTGGTAATTTTAATTTATACCGGAAACAATATATATAATAAATAAAATAAAAGTTGACAATTTTTTAAATCTTCTGTTTATTTTGTAAACAAATTAATACAATATTACATAAGCATTTTATGTTTCTTTCTTTTCTGGAAACTCACCGCGAACTGGCAGCTGATGGCTCGCGGACCACCACTTTGAGTAGTACTGATCTAAACCATGGGTCCTCAAACTTTTTAGACCATTGACCCCTTCATGGAATCTTTGACCCCTCATCCACCCCTGGGCATTTACAAGGAAATAAATAAATAAATAATAATAATAATTAAGTAGATGAGCATTTATCAACCCCTTGAATAGTCCCATCAACCCTGGGATCGATATCGACCACTTTGGAGACCCCTGATTTAAACATTTACCTAAACTTTTTTTAAACGAAAGTTGCATCTTGAATTACCTTTGTGTCCATCAACTAGCCGAACGTCAGTTGCATAAAGTTCACCAAGTATATCTATTTACTAATCTAGGAAAGTCGAATATTATTTCTCAAAAAGTCGAAAACCTGAAACTTCGACTTGGACCAATTTCAGTAGACTTTTACAGAACTGACTTTAAATAAATTATCATAAATATTTAATTGCCGATTTAATACTAATTATTTTATTTTTTTTCTACAAAAGATATCATATTATAAAAAGTATTTGAGTTTTAGCAGAATGTTTTATTTCGCTCGACCTTAATTATTGTTTCATCAGTTCAATTCGGCTCAGAATTCTTATCTTCACAGAAGGATCGGATCTTGTTAAATTTTTCCAACAACTTGAACTATTTCAAATTTTCACCAGATTAATTCTAGAAAAACATAGTTTTGATATAGTTTTGCATGCTGATGACGATCGCATTCATTTTAGAATTTTTTTTTTCTAGAAATAAATAATAAAGTAGTATGCAAAACTACATTAAAAAAAATCTGGAGAAAATTTGCGACACTTCAAGTAGTTGGAAGAAATTTAACAAAATTCGAAGGACCCTATCCGAAATATCACAACTCACTTCGGATCACGGTGTAGGAGTTTATTTTTCAATTTTGTTTGACTTTCCTGGACGTTATTGAAACGTCGAACACAATTCCCATTCACCGAGTATTTCGATCACATGATCAATTCACCCAAAAGCAAACATTAATTATCCAAAACATCAACAATATTTAGAAATCCCTTTATATTTAAGATGCAATCGATCAGTATGAATCGTTACAATATTTACTTCCCGGTTGATACTCACAACATTGTTACGTTCACTTCGGTATGTATATTGTTGAACTAAATAATTAACCATTATGCGATATTCTTGTTTCATGTAGCTTTTTATGTTTTCATTACTTTTCACAAAACTTTTAACTTTCCATTTCCTACTACGTAATTATTTGCTGTTAAAGGTTTTTCAAAAAGAATATAATTAATAGCATGTTCAATGCCTCATTCATACTTTACTCGAAACGAAATATGAGACAACCTAATTCATAAAGAATTGTGACACTGTTGGCTTTGTTTTCGACGTACTTTATCAAGCACTAAATTATTTAATTTCATCGCGGGGCAATCCTTCGATATTGGTATACGACGTCATTCACCCACACAACCTTCTTTCATGACATAGTAAAAGAGGGTGAATGACGGCGTCTCCTCATACCGACACTCTCTATACCTATATCGATGCCAAAACATAAAAAAATATCCATTTTTCTGAAAGTTATGAGGAAGTAAAGTCGATAGGAGAAGGGCATACTTGTGTATGTACACCAGCTACACCTTATTAACCATGAGTCATCTTGACAATTAGAATCGACTCATGACATATACAACAACAGTGTTACGTAAGGAGTGATTCAAGAAGATACTAATTGATTGACACGAGTTCTGTGCGCATCGTTAATAGTTTTTCGGAAAAAAAAAAAAAAGGTTATTTATTACAAATTATGTTAAAAAATAATATTACATATTTATTTCAATAAAAATGAAATACGTGTGATTCATTCATATGGCGATAACAGTAGGCGAGCCCGAATTTAAAACTGTTTCTGTAAATTTGCTGTTGTGACGAATACACGGGGTGATGTTCAGCGACGATCATTGAATTTGTTAAGAGTTGGTACTACTCCCAGGTTTTACTTATTGTTGATAGGTTCTTGAGAAGTGTGACAAAGTGAGACGAAACCAGTTTTACTATAGGCTCAATGGTATAAACAAGAAGGTGGGGTTCTTATCAGGTTATTTTTTTTTTCGGCAACTTCTTTGGATGTAAGTGCTTTGAACGAGAAAGTTTATGATTTTGTCGACTACGAAAGAAAATCAAAATTTCATTTGTTTTTCAACCACTTTTTCCTTTGTGGACTTTTCCGAAACTTTTTTGGATTTGGATTTTAGAAAATGCGATTCTGCCAAACGAAGTTTTCCCATTTCGGAATTGAAAGTGAAAAAGCATACTGTTGTACATCCGCAGGGCTCGAGGCAAATAACAGATGTGCATAAGGAAAACATATATGCGATATGAAAACCATTCAGAAATATGCTATTGCAACATTCTGTCTTGATCCGCGCCTAGTAAGTCAGGAAACAAGTTTATTAACATTTTACAGAAGAGATTCTCTGCTCTAAGAAAATTTGTATGAAAAATTAAAATGTAACGATATGTGTTTACACACGTTCACATACGCGCCGTACTTTTTCCTAGAAAACGAAAGAAGCTTTCATAATGTTTGGGCTGTTGGCGAGATAAAGCTTAATTCTTTCATATCTAGTTTCGAACATTATTTTGTAATTTTTTAAATCCCTTTTTTGGCAGAATCTTATTGTTCGTTTCTTTTCAAACATACAGCTCACAGCTGTTAAAAACTGAAAATTTAGTAAGAATGGGAGCACAATTTTGATAAAGCATGAAATCATTTTTTTATTCATATTTTTTTTTTTACAAAATTATTATCCTCCACTTTGAAAATCTAGAAATCGGGAAAATTGTCGAAGATATGGTTAAAGGTCCCCAGAAAGAAAGGAAAACGTTGCAGCCAGTTATATTGTGTGCTCTGATCAGAGCTTCATCAATTTCTCATACTGAGGATCTTTTTCAATGAAGATGTTTATAGCTTTATTTAAAAACTAGAAAGCGTTGGACAAATCTTTAGATGTTAAAGCAAGGTTTTAATTTGTAAGTTCTAATAATATCCTTTGATAGCCCAGCAGAAACCTGAAATAAGCCAATTTTGATATTACTACATGCCATGTAACATAAGATTTAGAGTAGCCTTTACTGTGACTAGTGCCCCAGAATGATAAGCAGCTAGTGGCTTGAGATTAAGATATCCTGAAGCAATACTGCCAGGTAGGAGAGCCATACAGTCTTTGGCTGTCTTGAAACTTGGTACATTTTTGTCAACTTTTAAAATGTCAGTTCATTTTAGCATTTGTTTTCAAAACTGGACTGTCTTATCTATATTAAAGTTTCCTGTGTTATGTATCTTCTTTTGCCAAAAATATTTTTCAATAAAACTGGAAAAAGTTTTTGTATGCATTGATAAGCTTAGATATAATTTGAAGTATACTATTGCCACTTCTACTTGAGGTTGATTTTGTGTTCTGTAACCATCTTCCAGTTGCATGTTTCATTTTTTATACAGTCCAGGTTTTATCTATGTATGTCCTTTACTAATGTCTTCACTAATTATCTCCATTTTTTTTTAATCTGTTCATATTACGCAGTTAACAATCTGTATAAATTCCTGCCATTGAATGCCAAAATGAAGAGAAGAAGTGTGGGAGAAAGTGATAATGTAGCAAAACGTAGAAACAGGCATGCTTTTGAGATTTCTAAAGCATCTCCATGTGAAGTCCATAAACCATTGCCAACTTCAAGAAGAGGAGTTAAACGAGCTGGTCCTTATTTGTTAGGTATGTTATTATTTATTATGTATTCGTTGGACCTGTCAGAAGTCTTTATTTTCTGTATTTCATAAAATAGCAAACATAGGCATGGCTGTGTCATTAAGAAGTTTGCTTTGCAACCATATGGTTTCAGGTTCAATCCCACTGCACCTTGTGCAAGTGTCTTCTACTATAGTTCTGGGTTGACCAAAGCCTTATGAGTGTATTTAGTTAAAGAAACTAAAAAGAAGCCCATCATATATCTGTGTGTGTGTGTGTGTGTTTCCTTGTCTTGGAATTGCAGGCTAATTGTAAATGAGCTTCACCATTTTACGAGCACTGATGTTTGTTGTTGGTGTTGACACTCCATCACTTACGACGTTGAGGGTTCCAGTTGATCTGATCAACGGAACAGCCTGCTCATGAAATTAACGTGCAAGTGGCTGAGCACTCCACAGAC
>JAOPJW010005814.1:58218348-58229583 GCA_027122535.1 Octopus maya
AGACATATTCTGCTATCACTAGTATCCTTTTCAACACATTTTATCTACTAAATACAAGAACTTGTCAACTGTTTCTTGTTCAAAATCACAATAGGCATTGCTGATTTTCTGTTGGCCAACTTAAAATCATGATACCATTATGATCCATTGCCTTAGTAACATTAAGCAAATACTCAAAAATTACATATTTAGTGTTTGCCTTTCTGTTTGTCCAATTAAATTATAATTAATTATGGTATTGTTTGGCTTCTATTTTACTCAACTGCAACATTTTAATTAAATTTGTTGGTATACAATATGATATACGTTTTGATGTGGATTGTTTAAAAGTATTTATTATTCCAACACTTCAGAAATATTATCTGTTTAAATTAATTAGTTTCATAATTATCCTTCAGAGAAAACTAATTATATTAGGCATCAACAACATATTGTTTTTTCTTTCTAAAGCCATTTATGTTTAGAACCTCTTTTTTGAAATGACTAGCTTGCTGTATATAGATGCAAATATGTCTTTGAGATTAACTAGTTTGTTTCACAACCATGTATTTCTTAGCACCATAGGCAAGTGTCTCTTACTGTAGCCTTGGATTCACTAATACCTTGTGTGTAGAATTTGGTAGATAGAAACTATGCAGAAATTCATTGTGTGTGTGTGTGCTTACACTGGTCTAAAAAAACTGCTGTCTTTTATGCTGTATACTTTTATATCCTGTAGCTAAGATAAAATGATAGACTGAAATAAGTACTGGGGGTAATGCAATTGACTGAACCCTTAAAATGGTGCCCTGCCTAGCCACAGTCCAATGATTGAAACCAGTAAAAGACTAAATGAATATTCATTCTCCTTATTACATTGTTTTTACAATAGAATTTTCTCTAAATGTCAGATTATCAGTATTCAAATACTTTAAGGATACTGTTTTGATATGGCAGTAGCCTCTTTTTTCACGAAGGGCATTTAGTTCTTATACATTTGTTTTTCTGCAAACCAATGAGAATGCTTGCTTGTGGATTTCAACCTGCTACAAATAACAGCCAATTTTTTCTCAAATCATCCCTACCTTTTTTAAAAGAGAAAAGGCATATTGAATATTGTAATAAACCATTTCTAAGGAGATGGTATAGTTATGGCTGGAATACCTTTGTTCATAGGTCTGCTCAACCACAGCTAACCCAGAGATAAACTACAAGAAGTACCCTATATTACACTTTAAATGTAGTAAATTAAACTTGTAAACTGAATTGATTTGCAATAATATACAGTCAGTTTGAACAAGAGCAAAATATCTTCCTTTCTCTTTCTCACACAGCCATTGAAAAGAACAGAACATGTTGATTGGATGTAAACTAAAGTACATATTACTTAAACCTATTCTCTTCTTTGAATATCGGATTCTATGAATCCAATTCTCAGCCAAGTTATTGCTTACAGATATATTAAGTCATTCATTTTGAATTGATTTCATATCACTATGGAAAGTTGATGCTTAAACCTTTTGTTAACATAATTCTGTTGAAATAGTCTTTGTTTCAATTAATTTTGAAAATAATGGAGAATTTAGTAAAATAACTTTGTCATTATTAAGCTGGTATTTGGAACAAATTAACTTGAAATTTCGATGGAAGATTTTAATTTGAAACAGGAAGTTTATATCATAGAGCAAGGGCAGTTTTAGGCAGGTTAGTATTGAAAACATTAATTGATGAGGGTTATAAGAAAGGGTAGCAGGATGTTGGTAATGATGGTGAGTTAATAAGCCACAGATTACAAGTGTTTACTAATTTAATCAGGTTTGTATCTATACAAAAAGAATGTCATGCATTGTTAACCAAACATATTTAAATGTTGTATAAATCAATGTAAGTTAGAGTTGGTTAGTAATGATCATTTAATATATTTTATCCTAACATTGTGTGCCAGATAGATGAATAACTGTAATAATTATTACCATTTATGTGATCATTCAGCTCATTATAAAACTAGAGCAGTGTCTTTAGATCCGTGTTTTTCATTGGTGGGGTTTGTGACCTGTGCACCACAACAGAATCTAGATCTTAAAACCAAGGTGCCACAAAAATGCATTAGTGTAGATGCTGGTGCCATATAAAAACCACTGGTGCTAGTGCCACATAAAAAGCACCCAGTACATTCAGTGAAGCAGTTGGTATTAAGAAGGGCATCCAGTCATAGAAGCCAAGCCAAAACAGACTATGGAACCTGGTGTGTCCCCTGACCTTGCCAGTTCCTGTCAAGCCATCCAACACATGCCAGCACGGAAAACAGATGTTAAATGATGGTGATGTGAGGATTAAAAAGAGGGTGGACAAATTGCTATGTTAAATAAAATTAAGATGACTTTTGAAACTTGCCCAACACCATGATAAAGAAAAGACAGTTATATGGAAGCAAACTGTATTTTGCATTCTCATTAATGAAGGTGAGAGTAAAACATTTCCCCAGTATTTTAGTGGGAGGGTATCTGGTATTTGTCATTTTGGGATCCACGACTATGGACAGATCCAAATCAGTTCAATGGTAAATTGTTTGGACCATGAATTCAGTTATCGCTTATAAACTCAAATAGTTTATTCTCTACCAGTTTTATTTTTTCTATTATAATAGTCCAATTCATGCCAGCACGGGAAAATGGACATTAAATGATGATGTTAATGATATATGAAATTCTTTTGTTTACATGGTTTGAGATATTAACCCTTTTACTGTGGAAAGTAGATATATCCACTGAAAATTATCCTAAACGACAGGAAGCCGTTTTATATACCAACCTACCTTTCATTGAGGAATGTCATGTTTGAAACTTTCCTGTTGAGATATGTCAAGTTTATTGAGGCAATGTGACTTTCGGAAAATGCAAATTTGTACTTTATGATAGTTATTTAGCATTATTGTTGGAATAACCATGAAATTTAATTTCACAGTGAAAGTGTTAAAGTGGTAATAATTTTCAGATCTAATGCTATAAACTGTTATTGTACTTTTTTAATTTCTTTATGTTTTAGCCCAAAGGCTGTGGCCATGTTGGAGCACCATATGTAATTTTTTTTTTTTTCACTATATTTTCAGGTAAACCATATTTAGGAAAACCAAGTGATATGTGGGCTCTTGGAGTAGTTCTATTCACTATGATTTATGGACAGTTCCCATTCTATGACAGTGCACCTCAAGAATTATTTCGAAAGATTAAAGTAGCTGAATATAGTATACCATCGTAAGAGATGATTGCTCACGTTTCCTCTATGTTTTGTGCTTGATCTTTTGACTTTTGAACATGAAGATTTCTTAAGCTACAAAAAGAGATTAATACTGGTTAATTGTTAATACAAGTGGAGCAGAGTTGAGATGAGTTAAGAGTGCTGTGTATTTGGAGAATAACATTGAGAAATGTGGAAGGGCAGAGAAAATTGAAAAAATAGAATACCAGATTTTGTCAGAAAATTATATCCAAGAAACTTGATACTTGATATTAGCAGTATTAAAAATATGTTGACATCAGTAGTTTTAAATGTGTGTTGATATTAAGGGTTTATAGACCCTGACTGACCAAAACCTTGTAAGTGAATTTGGTAGATGGAAACTAAGATAAGGCCTTCATAGAGATATATATCTATGTATATGTGTGTCTGATTGTTTGTTTACTTGTATGCTCTGTGAAAGTCACTACAAGTGGTGTTGCTTTTATCACTTCTGTCAATAAATTATCTGGGGTATTAAACTCCAATGGCCATAGTATTCCTGTGAAGAGTAACAAGTTATGAAGTTTGAAACATTTTGTATCTACAGTAAGTTGACGGAAGAAATACTACCAATAAAATGATGAAAAATATTGAGTTTGGAATAGAATATAATTTATTTTAGGTGTGCAGCAATAAGTTCTTATTTTAGCTTCAATATTTATAAAAATATTTTTTTACAATTTTAAGAAAAAAATAAAGAGTTAAGCAATTTGAAACCCTCACTATATATTGCCCATATTTTTGACATTATTTTGCTTTTTTTTTTTCACCAAGGGACAACAATATATCTCAAGACACAATTTTAGTGATAAGGAAACTTTTAATTCTTGACCCCAATACAAGACTTGCAGCTACAGAGGTTCTTGATACTTTGGCTGTTATTATAGCCAATTGGTAAGTTACTAAATCTCTTAATTCTTGTAATTAGTATATTGACATTGTTAAAATTTTAAATATAATTTTAAAGATGTCAGTTACATGTCAGTTGTCTCATTGTTATCTTTCTTTGCTTTTAACTTTGATATTTATTTATGACAAAATTAGATTAGATTTATTATCTTCAATGCATTATGTAACATGATGTAGGAAAGAATTTTTTTCACATCAACAAGAATGATTTGTTCTTTAGGTTCACATGGAAAATTTTCATTGGAAATAGTTGGAATTCATCATTACCAATTAATGTAGATTAAATCAGTTTACTACCAGTATTTTTATCAAACCCTGAAGATAAAAAGCAAAGGTTGTTATTCAGCTCCAGGTCTCACCTGGTCAAGCCTGATCTATGATCAAAAGCATTTTTCAACCATGAACATCTCACATTTTGTTCAGGTGTTTTGTATCTTCCTCTACATTAGCCAATGCATCCTTCTTGTTTTAAGATAGCAAGGTATGACACAGAAAATATGGCTCTTATTTTCAACAGTTTGAATGACCAAGCTGAGACTTGTGAAATGCAAAAAAAGCAATTTGGGTGAGATTTGAACACAGAAGTTTGACTACTGAAACTGAATACTGTAGTCATTTAGTTTTGTGCTTTGCTATTTATGACATGTCCTCACCTTTTTACAAAAACTATGTTTTTCAGTCCTTGCAAATTTGAAACTGAATCTCTCACTTCTCTAACAGAAAACAAAAGCTACTTTCATTCAATACACATTTAAATCTAGTTTCTGATTAAGCCTGATTCCTCTTTAATTGCATTCATTTAGAAACAGGGTGGACACATTAGGTCATGTGATCCTAGATGCTCAATGCTCATGGGAGTGATGAGGTAGCTATGTCTGGGATACCTTTTAGCATTGGTCTGCTCAGTCAGAATTAACTACTGTCTAAACAAATAACATTGAACATTATACACTTGAGACAGGTTTCAAAGATTGAGTGATGAAAAACGACTTTTCAATTAGAAAGCAATGAGTTTGTACCCTGTTACTGACATCCCTCCACCTAATATAGTAGTATTTGCAGATATTTTCTAGAGTTTTAATGTATGGATAGTCATGATATTCTTGATAGACCGTATGGTAAAATACTGAGTAAGATTAGTGGCCGAGTTATTTAAATGGAGTTGACTAGTTCTGGACTGCTATTTCTAGCTGATTGGGCAACCATATAGAGGTTTTCTCATTGATTTGTGAATTGCATGTATTATTCCAGTAGAAAAGGTATCAAATGGGAGTAATTTGCTATGGAGCAATTCTACTGTTTTTTTTATTTAAGTTAACTGGTCCTGGAATATTCAGTGAGTAGGAATGTAAGAACAAATAGTAGTAGAGATGTAATGGGTAAAATGGAGAGTTGCATGGGTCAAACTCATCACTGAGGATGAGTACAAATATAGGTTGTGGACAGATAATAATTCAGATTTGCTGTTAGTAGAGAAGTAAATAAACTAAAAGGAAATTATAAGTTTTTGAATTATGATGGTAAGGCTGATAATTTTGTGGAAGAGGCTGTAGTTTGATCATGACTGATGGAAACAGATTTGTGAGAGCTACTTTAATGGTAGATAACTGGATTATTGTAATCATTAAGAGAATTTTCACAGCTATTTTCAGTTAATATGTATCACCCACTTTTTTTTCTAATTACTTGAAATGTCTCCTTTTCTGTTCTTAACGCTTCATAAATGTGTTATTTTTAGGAGAGCAATGTCCAGTCGTGCTTTGCCTTTTCATACAGTGCCTGATATTGATGATGAAGAATCAAAAGAGCCAGATGTGAGTTTAGACAATTCGACAAATTCTTCAAATGGAACTGACCCAGAACTTAAGAAATCACAAAAGCCAACTGTAGATGTAAATTGGAAGCCAACATCAGTGCCTGAAAATATGCATCATAGACTTAATCGATTAAATAATTTAACTAACCAGTCTACTAGCCCAGAATCTCATTCTGCTTTTGATGCTTATGTGCCATTCCGTCATTATCAATCTATATGAACCAATTTTGGAAACCTGTCCTATTTAATTTACCCAAACGAAACAAAATAAATACTTAGTTTTTAGAAATTATTTTATACACAACCAAACTGCATGTGTTGTTATTGATATTTACTTTGTCTTATTTTCCCTCAAAGATATTTTCACACAAGTATGTGTGGTGTTAGATGTATTATCATCATCATCATTTTAATGTCCATCTTTCCATACTTGCATGGGTCAAACAGAATTCATTGAGACATTTCTGTAGTCAGAGGCCCTTCCTGTCACTGACCCTCTTTTGTTTCCAAGCAAGATAATATTGTCTCATGATCATTATCTGTTTTCCATGCTGGCATGGGTTGAACATTTTGATAGGAACCAATGAACTGGAGGACTGCACTGAGCTCCAGTGCCTGCTTTGGTATGGTCTCTACAGCTGCAATAGGGAAGTATTACATTGCTCGAAAACTGGTGAGGTTTGGCAATAGGAAAGGTATCTGGCTGTAGAAAATCTGCCTCACTGAATTCTATCTGATGCTAGCATGGAAAAGTGGACATCAAAACAAATACTATATGTGACTGTGTGTGTATATACACTTTTCCAAGCTATTCATTGCCTTGCTGTCTTAACTGGCTGTGTAGTTAAGTTTCCTTCTTAATGATGTAGCTTCAGATTGAATGACTTCCATTGTAGTCTTGGCTAACCAATGCCTTGCATGTGAATTTGGCAGATGGAAACTATACCAATCCCATTTCGTGTTTGCAAACATACACTTTCTCTTTCTCACACACACACACAAATATATACAAGAGGGCAGTGATTCTAAATAAGAACTCAGATTGTAACCTGTTCAGCCCATGCTAGCATAAAAAGTAGATGTCAGAGGGTAAAGATCATGATGCTTTAAGACTGTAGAACATGATTTGGTGGAGACTTGATTGCTATTTCTTGCAGATCAAGTGGCCATGGTAGAAGCTTGTTTGTTAGTTTCATCATCAGCAAGTACTCTCTCTTTATTTCTCTCAACAAACAAATATCATCATCATTTAACATCCATTTTCCATGCTGGCATGGGTTGGACGGTTTGATGGGAGCTAGCAAGCCAGAGGACTGCACTATTGTCTGTTGTGGTATGGATTTTATGGTTGGATGCCCTTCCACTTTACTGGTTAGACTGCATGCTTTTCATGTGGCACCAACATCAGCAAGATCTGTTTGGGCATGGTTCTTATGTAGAAAATATCTTTATGTACTTAGTCTTGCTGTAAAATTAAAGAACTTTTTTTGGTTACTTGAAATGAAAGCTGAATAAACCATGGAACTTGTGGAGGCAAACTTTACCTGTTTCTAAGTAAGGTAATATTTTCCCATGGCCAGACCGGTTTTCACAGAAGATTGGAACTGAAGAACACTTTTCCTCAAAGATATTTTCGCACAAGTATGTGTGGTGTTAGATGTATTATTATCATCATTTTAATGTCCATCTTTACATACTTACATGGGTCAAACAGAATTCATTGCGACAAATATTTCTATAATTGGAGGCCCTTTCTGTCACTGACCCTCTCTATCACGCAATGTCAAGGCAAGTGAAGAGACATGCACACATATATGTACATATATATACATATATATATATATGACTGGCTTCTTTCAGTTTCCATCTACCAAATCCAATCACAAGGTTTGATTGGCTCGACACTTTCTCAAGGTGTTATGCAGTGGGGCTGAACCTGCAACCATGTGGTTTGGAAGCCAGTTCTTAACACACAGTCATGCCTGCACTACTCTATAAATGAGCAGAATGAATTTCACAGGTTAATCAACATAGTTAAGCAATAAAATTTTGAAAGGAATTGTTTCTCTCACAAAAAAAATGAGAGATAAAAAGAAATAAATTGTCAGAATTTGTGTGCATGCCAGAAAAGATTTTTGGTAAACAAAAAACAAACTCATAAAAATTTCAGTTGTTTTATTTTATATTTTAAATAACTTCAAACAAATTTAACTTTAATATTCAAGCTAAAAATAACAACTTAAGTTACAATAAATTTATGTAATATAAAAAAAAGAAAAAGTAAAACAAAATATTTTAATCTTTCTTCAAAGAATAATACTAATCCGGTTTTAGACTAGCATAATACTGTTACAACTACAAAAAGTTCCATCAAAATATCACATTTTTATCATTAAACACATAATCACCAAATGCAAGACAAAATATTTTTGTTCCTTTAACCCTTTAGCATTCAGATTACAGATGACTCTGTCAAATTTAATGCTTATTTATTCATATTGTTTTGAATTAATCATCCATTATCTTGTAGCTTTGAGATTTCAATGATGTAATTGTTTATTTTTAGAATGACACTGTAGGGTAGGTGTGAGAGGTTGGATTTGACTAGTTTGAACATAAAACAGGTAGAACGTTTGTGCTGGATATAGCCAGTTCAAATGCTAAAGGGTTAACCTGTGTCTAAAAATCTCATAAATCATTGATGGAGAATTCCTTACAGTAAAGATATTTCATTTTGATGAGATTCTAATCAAATTGGAAAATGGTTTTATTTTAATAAATAGCTTTAAATAAATATGTAACAAAGTAAAAATAAAAGTATAAACTGAAAGGGGCAAATTGTAAAACAAAATTATCCTTAATATTTTCATAATACAAACATATATGCATATATATCATCATTGGCTTTTATCTCGTATCAGAGGATTTAGTTTCTTTTTTGCTGAACACTTCCTTAATGGTGTTGGTGACTAAGTAGACCAATTCTTGAAGAGTCAATGGCATTGATCTCATGGAAATGCTGGTGAAAGACAAGGCTGATTTTTGTCAAGCATGATTTTCCTGTCATTTGATTTCTCCTTTTTCTTTTCTGGTGGCTTTGAAGTTTTTGGTTTCAATGATAATGGAACACTATCACTTGGTATGGTCTCAGGCTTGTGTTTCAAATCATTTAGGCTCAAGTACAGAGGCATTCAGTGGTGTTTTGAGTTGGTCTTTGTATATTTGAAGAGGGCAGCCCTGTGGTCTTTTCGTTGAGTAAGTCTTGGCATGGGAACCTTGACTCTTCCATTCTTGTTACATGTCTTGACCATCGAAGATGGTGTTTCATGATCAGCAATTTGATGCTTTGGCTGTTGGTTCTTTCTAGGACTTTGTTATTGCTCACATAGTGTTCCTATTTGATGTTCAAGATTGAATGAAGCTTTTGGTGGTGAAAGCATTCTAATTTTTGAATGTCGCAATGATATAGACATAGTTCAGGTTTTGCAGCCATGTAGCAAAGTTGAAATGACAACAGCATATATATATATAGATATAGATATGTTGCATGTATGTGATATAAATAACTACTTTTTTCCAGTTTTCTAATGGTTTTCCTCTCTAAATGTGATCCTTTCAGTGGCAAAGCTTTAGGGAAGAGGCAGCCTGCCCCAAGCAACACTCTTACAGGACAGCACTTATGGGTCTGCTGTATAGGCTTGGAAGCCCGTGTGTGTGTATATTAAGCTCAATGATTGCCCCAGTTAGCACACACTATCTACATGATGGGATCCTTTAAACTTTAAAAACTCTAGACTATATCCAACTTTTGATGATGATTATTATTATTGTTATAGGAAAGGTGGCAAGCTGGTAGACTCATTAGCATGCCAAGCAAAATGCTTAGCAGCATTTTGTCAGTCTCTACATTCTGAGTTCAAATTCTGCCAAGGTCAACTTTACTGTTCATCCATTAATAGTTCTGTCAGATTGTTGCTTTAATAACAATAATAATTCCTTCTACTAAAGGCACAAGGCCTGAAATTTTAGAGGAGAGGACAAGTTGATTACTTTGACCTCAGTGTTTCTCTGGCACTTAATTTATCGACACCAAAAAGATAGAAAGGCAAAGTCAACCTTGGTGGAGTTTGAACTCAGAATATAAAAACAGATGAAATACTGCAAAACATTTCATCCTGTGTGCTAACGATTCTACCAGCTCATACCACCCTAATAATAACTAATAATAATAATGGTTTCAAATTTTACCACAAGGGCAGCAATTTTGGGGGTGGGGATGAGTTAATTATATCAACCCCAGTTTTCAACTGGTACTTATTTTTATCAACCCTCAGTGAAATTTGAACTCAGAATGGAGCGACAGGTGAAAAACCACTAAGCATTTTGTCCAGTGTGCTAACAATACTGCCAGCTCATCACCCTAATGATAATAATAATGATAATTATAATAATTTCTAACAACAAAGAAAGTATGTAGGAGGAGGAGGATACAGGCTTTTTGAGTATTAGTACATGACTAGTGTATATTTTGAGAAAAAAGCATGTGGAATCTAAATACTCAAAACATAGAATGACGAAACTAAATATCATGAGGTTTAGGAAATCTATGTAAAAGCCACCTGCAGTGAAACATCATGCTAGTTTTACTGATGTTTAGCCTCAGGTAAATCCTGATAGAGCAGATCTATAATTATTCCAGCTATGGCCATCTGGAAGTATAATGAACCCAGGATCATATCATTTGATGTGTCCTTTTCTGAAACAGTAGGATGTGACTTGAAGGAAATTTGGCTGTTATTTCTAACTAAAGGGAAGTAAAAATAACTGCTGTAATAACTTCGTTAAGGAATAAAAAAAAAAATGAAATAATTATTTTGAATTAGAACTATTAAAACTAAATTATGTATTTTGTATTCCATAAATTTAGTATCCATTCATTAAATAGAATTTGAAGTTTTATGCTATTTTCTAACAAAGGAAATAAAATGTATTTAGATATTTAACTTAAAATATTTAAATCACTTACCAAGTTTTCCTATTTTGCTAATCACAATATGCAGAACGATGATATCACATGTCATGTAAACATACTGGCAAATGTTATGATATCACATGTCATGTAAACATACTGGCAAATGGTTGTGATTCGTGAGGTAATGCCAACCGACGTGGATAGAAAGTATGGTCAACTGAATAGCGAAGTAAGTTGGTCAAATTAGACATGTATAAATCAGCAAAACGAGAGAGCCGCC
>JAOPJW010005814.1:58723500-58738360 GCA_027122535.1 Octopus maya
GATCTGCAACACCAACTTCAGAAAGCTGACCAGCCACCTGATAACCTACCAGTCAGGTGGCTATGCTAGCCAGATCAATTACATTCTCACCAGGCAGCAGGATGCATAGTTGCTCTTAAATACAAAGACCCTCCCTGGTGAAGAATGTATTCCCCAGCATAGACAAGTCATAATGACTTTAGACTCCAAGTGAGAAGGATGCTAAGAAGCAGACCAATCTGGAAAAGAAGGATTTGGAAGCTTAAGAACCCTTCATATGGTCAGAGATATAGGGACGTCCTAATTGAGAAATTTGATGAGAGGGAGGCGGACCTACAAACTTGTGACAGAGAGGGTTACTGGGAATTGCTGTGGGACAGCCTGCTGAGTGCCACAGACCAAATCTGTGGGTGGTGCAAAGTCCCAACCAGACATAAAGTAATGTAGTGGTGGAACATTGCCATAGACAGGGCCATTAGAGCAAAGAAACAGGCCTGGAAGACCTCGAAGAGTGAGGGTAGCAGGGAATTGTATCAGATAGCCAGAAGGGAAGCTAGGAGACAAGTATATAAAGCTAAGGGAGAAGCAGAAAAGAGAAAGTTTTCCTATGTTCAGCAACATGTGGACCAACGACTCGAAGTGTTTCGGATTGCAAAACAGTGTGTGAGAGAAAATTGTGATGTCATAGGAGAGAAATGTCTCTGCCCGGATGATGGTGCACTTGCATTTAGTGATTCTGCGAAGAAAGAGGCTTGGAAATGTCATTATGAAAGTTTTCTGAATGTAGAGAATGAATGGGAGGAGGAGAGTCTGCCTAATGTTGACCAAATTGAGGGACCAGCTCTCCGAATCAACAGTCCTTGGTAGATAAAGCAATTAAGGACTCACCTGCTGATATGCTTTAAATATCTAACAGTGTAGGTTATGGTCTAGTCGCCTGTATTGTAAATCAGGTGATTCACGAAAGAGTCATACCCAATGATTGGTGTATTTGCACCATAGTCAACTGCTACACAGGTAAAGGTGATGCCTTAGATAGAAATAATTACAGAGGTATCAAACTGTTGGATCAAGTGACGAAAGTTACGGAGGGAGTCATAGCCCAACTAATTAGGGGAAGAATTAGTCTAGATGAGATGCAGTTTCTAGCAAAGATAAACCTCTGTACTTAGCTTTTGTTGACTTGGAGAAAGTTTTTGACAGAGTCCCCCAATCCCTTATCTGATGGTCAATGTGGAAACTAGGGATAGACAAGTGGCTGGTGATAGCTGTACAAGCTTTGTGCAGGGACACTACAAGTAAGGTGAGAATTGGCAACGAGTACTGCGAGGAATTCAGGGTATAAATAGGGGCTCACCAAGGATCGGTCCTAAGCCCTCTCTTGTTCATCCAGGCAATAACAGGAATTTAAGACAGGCTGACCCTGGAAACTCATCTATGCTGATGACCTTGTTCTTATAGCTGAATCACTACCAGAACAAGGGAAAAAATTTCAGGTATGGAAGCAAGGTCTTGAATTGAAGGGCCTTAGAGTTAATCTAGCAAAAACCAAAGTCTTAGTAAGTAGGAAGGCAGACAAATCAAGTATCCCTTCAGGTAGGTGGCCCTGCTCGATCTGTAGAAAAGGCGTAGGTAGAAACTCCATAAGATGTACCCGGTATAAGCTTTGGACACATAAAAGGTGCAGCAATATCAGAGGAACGTTAACAGGGAAAATAGCTTTTGTGTGGTAGATGCACAGGTACAATAAACTCCGAAAATGTACAGAAAATAGACTCCATCAACTGCCATGGGGGCAAGCTAAAAGTTGTAGATAGTTTCCGTTACCTAGATAATCAAGTTAGTAGTGGAGGTGGAAACTCCGAGAGCATAGCTGTAAGAATAAGAATAGGCTGGGCAAAGTTCAGAGAGCTCCTAACTCTGCTGGCAACAAAGGGCCTCTCCCTCAGAGTGAAAGGCAGATTGTATGATGCCTGTGTGCAAACAGCTCTGCTACACGGCAGTGAAACATGGGCTGTGACAGCCAAGGACACTCGTAGGCTTGAAAGAAATGAAACCAGTATGCTTTGCTGGATGTGCAATGTCAGCGTGCATGTTCAATAGAGTGTAAACATCTTGGGAGAAAAGTTAGGCGTCAGATGTGGTGTGCAAGAGAGATGAATTTGCTGGTATGGTCATGTGATGCGTTTAGATGAAGACAACTGTGTAAAGAAATGCAATCCCTAACTGTGGAGGGAACCTGTAGTAGAGGTAGAGCCAAGAAGACATGGGACGAGGTGGTGAAGCATTATCTCTGAACTTTGGGCCTCACAGAGGCAATCACTAGTGACCAAGACCTTTGGTAATATGCTATGCTGGAGAAGATCTGTCAAGCCAAGTGAAATCACAGTCACGGCTAATACTGGTGTCACGTAGCCAGCACCCATGTAGGTGGCATGTAGAAAGCACTTTTCGAGTGTTGAGTCTCACAGAGGCAAAGTGGTTGAGCTCCTTTTGAATGTTGGGCCTCACAGAGGCAATAACTAAGATCTTTGGCATTATGTTGTGCTTGAGAAGACCCATCAAGCTAAGTAAAATTGCAATCATGGAAGATACTGATGTCATGCAAATGGCACCCTCGCATGTGGCACGTAAAAACACCTTTTGAGTGTTGGGTCACGGAGGCAAGGACTGAAACCATTTGGCATTATGCTGTGTTTCGAGTGTTGGGCCTCATGGAAGTAATGACCGAATTCATTTGGCATTATGCTGTGCTTGAGGAGAAGACCCATCAAGCCAAGTAAAACCGTAGATGTAGCAGATACTGGTGTCACACAAATAGCATGTAAAAGTACCTGTTACACTCTCGGAATGGTTGGCGTTAGGAAGGGCATCCAGCCATAGAAACCATGCCAAAACAGACTGGAGTCTGGTGCAGCCTTCCAGCTTGTCAGTTCTGGTCAAACCATTCAGCATGGACAATAAATGTTAATTGATGATGATGATAGTATGGGATGAATAGGTACATTGTGCAGTATATCACGACTTAAAATGGCTTTCCATCACTGCATTTGTAATGCCCCAGTATGCTATAATTGTTACATCATCACTTCAATCATGCTCTTCTCATTTGTCTATGGCTATTACAGCTGTTCTGTGTTCAGTACTCATATTTAACTACAGTATAACATAACATTTTAAATATTTTTCATACAGTCTGTCTTTCACTAGAACTGATAAATCCTTTGTAACTGATAGATGAACAACTTCAACTTCTACCATCTCTTCTTTACTCTATAGTAACTATATTTTTGCTACAAGCATCTCCTGCACTAGGTAGATAGATTTGATATCAAATACTAAACTAAAGAGGCAGAGCCTAGGTGGTCACTCAACCAGCTGAAAATAGCAACCAAATTGACATTGGTTGATATACAAATGTAATGAATGGTTACAGCTAGAACACCTTTGATTATAGATCTGCTGAAGCTCAACAGCAACAAAATAAACTATGTCTAAAGAGCCATTTGAGTAATTCATGGTCTTCATTTCATAGATGTTTCTGGTGTTAATTATTCCTGTGCATTATCTCATCTGAAGTCATGGTCAGCCTACTAGACACACTACTGTACCTTATATGTAATTGTTCTTTTGCATTAAGTTTGCAGTATCACATTCCTTCTGACATACCAAGCAAGACAACTTTCCAGCTGGCACACTCTTACTAACTTGTATTTTCATCTTTGCCACATTAACTTATGCTTTCAGGGTCCTGTAAATCTTTGGCAGAATGCCAAAATAGAAGAAATAAGAAATAGAGTAGATGTGGACTCTACAAGCTGCATCAGAGAGCTGTAACTCTGAGTAAAAATAAATATTTAAAAAAAAAGAAAAGGAAAAAAGGAAGGCATATGTAATCAAGATTTCTCTTTGTTGTGTACCAGATAATGAAGTACTGTTGGAAACTAGTTAACCCATACCAGCATAGAATAATGATGATGATTCTGTTATGAGAACCTGGTCCTCAGTAAATGTAATCAGCTTAAGATACACTCTTGAATGGTGGAGTGATGAGCTTTAATTTAATTCTTATTTGAAATCGATGCAAAAGCTTACATTTTGATATTATATTTAAAGCACAAATGGCACTTGTTGATTCCATGACCAAGCACAAACTGAAACTGCATTTTATCCCAGCTAATCCTTTTCTGAACTAACTTTATTAAATGCCTTTCATCTACTTTCAAAACTTAGTTCAGCAATATAAGGCCTCTCGGTTGTCTTTCATACTTATTCTTTTATAAAACATATGATTACAATATGAAGATTCACCAAATAGAAGGGTCTTTTGATTTCTGTGACTTCATTCTTTCTTTATTTTGTTCTATTGTGCAATAAACTCACTAGTTCCTAATCTATACTGAGAAGTACATTCCTCATTAAGGAAAAAATTTTGCAACCATTAGTCAGTAAGCATTTCTGTGTAAATGTGTGCATATTTGTATGTGTATTGTTGTGTATATTGAGTACATACAGTTGATTCTGATTGATTGCATAACTTCGTAACTGAAATTATGTGATTAACTAAATTTGCATCGAAGGCAATATAATACAAAATTTCTATATATTGTCAGACAGAAAAAAAGTTATATTTTATAAAACAAAAATAAAAGGTTAAAAGAGTTTTTTTTTTTTACTTACTGTATGTTTTGTGCACATATAAATTACATATGTTCCTCCTAGTACAAGCTATTTTTCCTTTAATATCTATCTATATAGCTATTAACCTATCTGTCCTCTGACTTTTTAAAATTCTCTTTGATATTCTTCTGTTACTTAACCATTCACTAGAATTACTCAATCTAAACTTTTAAAGGATTGGAATTACTCTATGTTATGGCTAAGGTCATGTGAATTAAGAAAGTATAAGTTGGGTTGGTCACGTGTTAATGTAGTTGATAATGAAAATAACGAAATGGACTCCATTCATCACTTGTTTCAATACTTTTATTTCAAATGTTATCAGTAATGAAGATATTTTAATTGAAAAAATTTATTACACAATTAGACCTACCCACCATGACAGAATTGAGATCCTAAAACCAAAGTACCATGTAAAAAGCACTGGTGATGGTACTGTAAAAAGTGCCCAGTATACTCTGTGGAGAGGTTCACATGAGGAAAGGCATCCAGCCATAGAAACAATTACTTTAAGATTAAGAAGCATAAACATGAACTTTATGATGTTCCCATGGGTAGTTAAAAAGGAGCAGAAAGTTTAGTTTTGTTCAGGTTATACAATACATTCAATATATACTGAGAAACTGATTTAAATCTTTTAGCTCTAGCACTGGATTTACACATAAATAATAATCTTTCAGTATTCAGCAGCATGATTAGGCATGATATGGACAAACTTTGAAAGACATAAATCAAAACTCTTAAAAAAATTGCCTTAAAACCTATGATGATCACAAATCTGTAGATAGTACATTTCCTAGATGCAATATTAAACATCTTGAACTCTAGCAAGCACTAGAAAAAAAATGGCACTCTATTGGTTACAATGACAAAGGTCCCAGTTGATTTGATGAACAGAACAGCCTGCTTGTAAAATTAATGTGTAAGTAGCTGAGCGCTACATAGACATGTGTATCCTTAAAGTAGTTCTCAGGGAGATTCAGCATGACACAGAATGTGACAAAATTGGCCTTTTGAATGACAAGAACCACTCATTTTTGCCACCTGAGTAGACTGGAGCAACTTGAAATAAAGTGTCTTGCTCAAGGACACAATGCGCTGCCAGGAATTGAACTCTTGACTTCATATTTTAAGCCACACAAGTTTATTGTAGCAAGCACTACTCATACCATTAATCTCACTGAAGAAATAGGTGCTCCAGTCACTTGCTCACGATAATATTTCACATTCCAGTAACATTAGCACATGCATATCTAAACTATTATCAAACAAATATTCAACAAAGCATCTTGGTCATGCTTCAATATGAACAACAAACTTTCAAATACATCCCTGTACCAATGGACTTGAACTGCAAATTGGTTGAACCCACAACCCAAAATTCAATAGATGAAATATGCAGTCCTGTGGCTCACCAGATTCCATCAACCTGTCCAGCCCATGCCAGCACAGAAAAATAGCTGTTAAATAATGATGATGATGCTAACAAATGGCCATTCCTGATCTTTTAAGGAAAGCTATATTGTTATGAACATCATGAGATACAAGAGATACCAAGAAAGCCACATGGAAAACTTTACCATTGAGACAAGCAAGAATTACATTAATTATTAATATTTTGCTAAATACTGTAAACCACTAACATTTTTTTTTTTTTTGCTGATGTTGGCTTTATGATTTTTGGTACCAAATCAAGCATAGTTATCTCCCCATATGAATAAAATGTTTCATTTCAATTTGGAGTTATCACCCCTTATAAATGATTTGCACTGACCCACTTAACCAGTGAAATAGTGAGGTCACAAAACGAGACCTATCAGAGGGTGAATAAACAAAGCAGAACCAACGGCCATTCAATAGCTGGGGTGGGGGAAGACCCCACTTCATTAAACTACATCGGTGGTTTTTAACCTTTCCAAGTTGTGTGTCCCCTCTCATTGAACGACATTTTACAAATGTCCCTTTACATTATCATCATCATCATTGTTCTAATGGCTACTTTCCCATGATTGCATGGAATAAATGGAGTTTATTGAGGGTGATTTTCACGGGCTGGATATTCTTCCTGACACCTACCCTTACCTGTTTCCAAGCAAGATAGTATTTCCTTATCGTCAGGCATGTATTTTGCAAGATATTGGCAAGGAATGTCCTTCATTTATAACAATCCTGTGGTATCAAGGCAAGGAGACCCGAAGTCTTACACAGTAAGAAAACAGTAATGGAATACGGATAAAAATTTATCTCTTTAATTTTAAACTGTTCATATTTTAATTAGAGAATCTTCTTCATGATTTTATAAACTTTTATGCCTTCAGAACTTATATAATAATGAATAAGTTTATTTGTATTACTAAACCCCTCCAAATTTTTTATTATTTTCAAAAGTTGTTGAAACAGTGCCACATAAAAAGGATCCACACTGTTAAGTAGTTGGCATTTGGAAGGGCATCCAGCTGTAAAAACCTTGGCAAAACTGACCTTGCTTGTGCTTGTGCCTTGTAAAAAGCACTCAGTCCACTCTGCTGGGTGGTAGGTGTTAGGAAGGGCAGTCAACCATAAAAACCATGCCAAAACAGACATAGAAGTCTGGTGCTGACTCCCTTCAAACTGTCCAACTCATGCCAGCATGGTGGCAGTGCCGCATTTCATCACAAATATGCTCACAAAGCACTAACAGATTTTTCTCAATGAAATTATTTACTTAGTTAAAGAAAATGATTAGTTTCACTTGTCATAATATCCATTACCATCATCTTTCACAATATGTTTCTGTTTTACTTCTGTATTATCTTATCCTGTTTAATCTTTCTGTCTTTATGATAACATGAATGTCAAATTATTTTTATTTCTAAAAGAACTGTTTTGCATTTCTTTTTAAAGGCTGCTCTTCTGATGTTGGAAATGGCATGGACCATGTCAAAAGACACAAATGACTTAATCTGGCAAGTTTAAATTCTTATAATACATTATTGTGAGTAGGAGGGCTCTGAAAGGGGTCTCAGGGAGTAGCATCCCTGTCTTCCTGAGCTAGTTTTCCACCACATTTCTTAAAAATTATGGTAGAGGTCTTGGTCTCAGGACCAATCATGTCTAGAAACTGAGGTTGGGGGTAAAGCAAGGGCATGCTTCCCATAGAAAATACAGCTCCAAAAAAGCCTCATGACAATAGCAAAGAGGCATGGGCACCTGCTTACCTGAAAAAGGAAGGAGCGAACCTTCATCTTGAGTTGTGCAAGCATGACTTGCCTTATGTTGGTCGATGACTTGAGGAAAAGCTTGGGGTGACGTTGGGAAGTTGGAATGTGGGCAGTCTGCGTAGAAGGAGAACTGAGGTGTGTGAGGAATTGAAGAAGAGCAGGATGGATGTGCACTGTGTGTAGGAGGTTAGTTAGAGGGACCAGGGTGCAAGATTTGGGGGCGGTCAATGGAAGAAGGTACAAGTTGTGGTGCTTGGGAAATGGCAAGGTGACTGGAGGTATTGGAGCTTTGGTGAAGGAAAAAAATCTGCGAGAAGGTAGTGGAGGTCAGGAGAAAGAGTGACAGAGTGATGATAGTAGTATCAGCATTTGAGGAAGAAGTGGTGAGAGTGGTTTGTGAGTATGGTCTGCAAATTGGGATAGGGATCACTATTGACGCAATAAATTTGAGGAAGTCTTTTAAGGAAGGGGTACTAAAGGCATGTGACAAAGTGTGTGGAAGGATGAAAAGTAGGAGAGATCGAGGAGATATGTGGTGGTTGAACAAGGAGGTGAGGGATGCGAGAGCGAGGAAGAAGGAGGCACAAAGCTTTATGTAATAATAGGACTGAACAAATGAAAGCCAAGTATAATAACATGAAGAATCTTGCAAAGAGGGTAGTTGCGAGATCTATGAGGAAGGAGGCTGAGGAGAAGTTGAGCGTGCTAGATGAGAACCCAGATAGAGTGTTTAAGTTTATGAAATCAATGAAAAAAGATGGAAGAGATGTTGAAGGAGGAAGATGTATGAGGTGGGGTGATGGCAGATTGAATTTTACAGAGAAGGATGGGAAGAGTTTGGAAAGAGCATGTGAGGGAATTATGAATGGGATCAGAGGGTGGAAGCTGCTGTGGTGAAGGGACCAGGGGAGAGGGTTAGTCGGAAAGAAGTAGTGGAGGCAATGATGGAAATGAAAACAGGAAAGGCAGCTGGTCCATCAGAAGTAAGTGTGGAAATGATAATTGCAAGTGGAGAGATGGGGATTGTTGTGATGGAGCTCTGCCACAGTGTACTGGATAGAGGAGGAATGCCAGGTGATGGAACTCTAAGTGTGGTGGTACTGATCTTCTAGGGAAAAAAGGGATGAGATGAGTTGTGGGGCGTATAGAGGAGTGAAGTTATTGGAGCATGCAATGAAGATAATGGAAAGGGTGTTGGAGAGGAGAATTCGGAAAGGGATGGATGTGAACGAGATGCAATTTGATTTTATGCCAGGAAAGGGGACAAGTGATGCAGTGTTCATTATAAGGAGATTACAAGAGGAATACCGAGATAAAGAGAGGGAGTTGTACATGTGCTTCATTGATCTGGAGAAGGCATTTGATAGGGTTCCGAGGAAGGTAATTGAGTAGGCATTGAGGAGGAGAGGTGTACTAGAGGTAATAGTGAGGGTAGTGATGAGTTGGTATGAAGGGGTGAAGACAAGAGTTAGAGTTGGATCAGAGCTGTCAGAAGAGTTTGCGTAGAAAGTTGGTGTGTATCAGGGATCAGTGTTGTCACCATTGTTGTTTGCAATAGTGGTTGATGTGGTGATGGAGAGTGCAAGAGAGCAACTGCTAATGGAGATACTGTATGCAGATGACTTTGTTCTCATGAGCGAGATGATGGAGAGACTGAGGAAGAAGTTTTGGAAATAGAAGTAGGTGTTTGAAAGCAAAGGTTTAAAGGTAAACCTTAGGAAGACAAAGGTGATGGTGAATGGGGTGGAAGGAGAAGTGTTAAGGAGTAAGGTAGATCCATGTGGTGTATGTGGGAGGAGGGTAATGGCAAATGCGGTGTTGTGTACAAAATGTGAGAAATGGGTTCATGGTATCATCATCATCATCATCCTTTAACGTCTGCCTTCCATGCTAGCATGGGTTGGACAATTTGACTGAGGACAGGTGAAACCAGATGGCTACACCAGGCTCCAATCTGATTTGGCAAAGTTTCTACAGCTGGATGCCCTTCCTAACGCTAACCACTCCAAGAGTGTAGCGGATGCTTTTACGTGTTACCCGCACGAAGCCCAGTAAGGCGGTACTGGCAACGGCCACGCTCAAAATGGTGCATTTCATGTGCCACCCGCACAAAAAATAAAAAAAAACAAACAAAAACTGCGCCACCCGCACAAGAGCCAGTCCAGCGGCACCAGCAACGATCCCACTCGAAGGTCCATATACATGCTGCGGGCACAGGTGCCATCACGATTTCGATTTCGCTTGGCCCAATAAGTCTTTGCAAACTGAGTTTTGTATCCAATGAAAGAAACGGCGTTCGTATGGGTGCCAGTCGTCGAATTTAACTCAATTTCGATTTCACTTGCCTCAACAGGTCTTCACAAGTGGGGTTTAGTTTCCAATTTAACTCGATTTCCATTTTACTTGCCTCCGTGTTCCATTAATATCCAGGACAGCTATGAACAGTCCAGTTCATCTATGAGTAAATAGGTTGATACAAGCAGGAGAAATACCGTGTTAGCTCTGATGAGTATTTTGTTAGTTTGGCTGCTGTTTAGCTTCTATCTTTTCATGACTATAGCTTGGAGAGAGAAATGTATTTTGATGGGTTTCCTTGATATACTTCAGGAAACATTTAACGGGTTATGGATTTTTGAGCACATGCTCCCTTAATGGCTAGTATATCTACAACTATGTAAAACAGTAGAACTAGTAGCAACTAGTCACGATCTACATGGATGAATATGAAGCACATTAAATTCACAATGTAAACTAATTTATAACGTATTACTATCTACGGTTATTATAATAATAATACTAAGCTGCCAACATGAATGACAACTGGAAAACTATTTAGTGAAGGCAATAATTTAATATTTACAGCTATAGTTATTCATTCTTTCTGCAACAGGTAGAAGATCTGAAATTTTCTAGGTAGCAGTTAGCTGATTATATCAACCCTGGTGCTCAACTGGTACTTATTATATCAATGATGAAAAGCAAAGATGACCAACCAGAAGAAATGCTGCCAAGTATTTTGTCAGGTGTGCTAACAATTCTACCATCTCATCACCTTTATAACTATAATTATTCATCATCGTTGTTTAACATCCGCTGTCCATGCTAGCATGGGCTGGACGATTTGACTGAGGACTGGTGAACCAGGAAGCGACACCAGGCTCCAATGTGATTTGGCAAAGTTTCTACAACTGGATGCCCTTCCTAACGCCAACCACTCAGAGAGTGTAGTGGGTGCTCTTACGTGCCACCGGCACGAAGGCCAGTCAGGTGGTACTGGCGACAGCCAGGCGGTACTGGTGACAAATAAAATATTGCTGTAGTTTATATCATCTTTATCATTATTGTTGATGTTGTGTGGCCAGAAGTGAGCCACTACTGTTCTAGCAGAGGCAAGATCAAAAGTGTTCCAGCTATGACCATCCCAACATTTTTCCTAGGTACAGTGCACCCAAGGGTCATTATTATCTAATATGTGCTTTCCAGAAAGACAAAAATATATCAGTCACGACAATCTTGTTTTTTTTCTAAGTATATCTAGGACTACATTATCTATAGAATTCAGATATTTTGCCTAACACTTATGATTCTGGCAATTTCCCACTTTAACTATGCTCAAAAAGATGCAGGCATGGATGGATCTGTGGTTAAGAAGCTCACTTTGCAACCAAGAGGTTTTGGGTTCAGTCCCAATGTGTTGCACAATGGATAAATGCCTTCTACTATAGCCCCAGGCTTACCTATGTATCATGAGTGAATTTGGTACATGGAAACCATGTAATTATAAACAAGGCACACAGAGCTGTGTAAGGTAATGTAGTGAAAGCATGCAATAAAATGAAGACTCTTGAAAATATCAATAATAAAGATTCATATCATTGGGCCACAGGTGTCTAAGAAATTGAGGATTAAATAAGTACAAAATGCAACTACACAGAATGGGGTTTATGTCAAGTAAAAAAGAAGTCAACAAATACAAAAATCATAATAAAAATTTTAACAAAAGTCCTCCACTAGCAGGATGATCACCAAGATAAATTCAAGGGAGACTCCATGCAAAGATGCAGATTACTCTGCTATGTTCGAGGCATCAAAAGACTCCTCTCCCAGTTCCTTACCTCCTCCTTCAGAAAAAACAAACTAAAGGTAGGACCATTCAGCACCCACCTTTCATTATGTACACAGAAAGTAGTACCTTCCTCTCTAGTTTGATGATGATAATAATAATAGCTTGACCGTAACCAGTTGAGCATCATAGCCAGTTGTTGAGAGGAATTATTTGGGGTATGAATAATTCACCTTTGGAAACATTGGTGTTTTGCTCAACATCCTTAAACAAACCTTATTCAGGGACCTTTTGAGCGGAATGGTCTACTCGACCTGAAGAAAATTCTAATGGGGCCCACCTGCGAGGTCATGCGCTGTTTATCTTGATATGAGATCCCCATGTCGTGCACCTATGGTTGTGATGCATGTGCCTGGTGTCCTGTATCAGACGGTTAGTCATGATGGGTATACTGGGCTTCATATATTTTACTCCAGTGTCACTTTGATGGCTTACACTGCTCCCTCACATTACAATAATACTAATACTAATAATAGTAATAATAATAATATGTATTACTATCATGTTTGCAAGGGTTTAAATTGCACCATGGGATGCATCCTATGTCACTGAAGTGAGTACAATTTCCTTTTGGGATGAAGAGTTTTGTATGCATGGTACATCTTGCTTTGTCACGCAGATCATTTGTTTTGCTCTTGGCATTGCTTCATTTGTTTGTTATGTAATGTATATGTAATGGATATTCTGTGTGGGTGGAATTAATCAATGAGAAGGTAAATTGTTGATAGAGTGTGGGATTGATTGTCACTTAATTGAGAATACATTTTGTGTTACTTGAATTGATCACAGGTGTAGAGTATGTGTTGTGTATGTGAGATGATGTGTTGAATATGTGTTGTGTGCATTGTATTATACAGTCTAGTGGTGATTGTCTTGAGCTTGTGTTGTGTAGGAAGCTTACTGTATGAATTGTGTGTTGCACACTTTTAAAATTTTTCTCCTGTTTTCTGAGTGTTCTATTTCATTAGTTTTATTTGCTTCAAAATATTTGTGTTTGTGGATTCTGGTCTGATAATCTTATTAGTCTCTGGAAATAATTTGATGTTCATAGTTTTAGTTAACATGACTACTTTTGTAGATTTGGTATACTACACTAGATGCAAAGTCATTTGTATATCTTAGCTAAATTCGAGGATTTTTCCAGTTGGTAGTCGTTGCTTCTACATATTTTCCAATCATCCATACAGAGGAGGTGATTTACAATCTGTACATATTAACCATTGGGTGTTTCAGCCTACATATTTTTTTTTAATAGAAGTCAATGCTAAACAGTGTTGCATAAAGTATAAGGATTCACTCTGAAATATTCCTTTTCTTGTGGAAGTTGAGCTGGTTTTCATAGTTTTCTCTTTATAGTGTAGTACTATATCTATTATCTGTTTTGACATAGCTCAGCTGACTGATGTATCATGTTAATACTGATTCTGTTTAATCCATAGAACTGTCTCCAAAATCCAAGATCGTGGTATGCAACAGAATGCTTTCAGCTTAGTAATCACCACCAGAGTGATATTTGTTTTCTGTACACTTTTTTAAGTATCCTTCCTAGCTCTTTACATTCTTAGTTCAAATTCTACTGGTGTCAACAATACTTTTCATCACTCTTCGGTCAATATCATACCAGTCAAGTGTTGATGTCAAGGGCATTGACCATCTCACTTAAAATTGCTGTCCATGTGCCTAAATTAGAAATATTAATTTTGTAGCTGTTATTGTTATTGCAGTGATGCTGGCTGCATCATTGCTACTGTTGCTGTTTTTGTTGTTGATTTTTTTGTTGATTTTGTTGGCCATTTCAAAAAGAATTCATTATCGTATAAAATATTGCATTTAATTCTGAGTTTGTAAAATATTTTTCAAGTATCACACCAGATATACAAACTGCTGGATATTTATGCTCTTTTACATAATTAAATTCTTTACAAATAAATGACTTTTAATGTGCACGATATATATTATACTTCAATATTCTACTTTACAAACCAATTAATTGATAATGATGTAGCTCCTGCATATAAGAATTCTTTCACAAACTGTATTAAAGATGCTGCTAATCATTTTCTATGCTATGATTATACAAGAAAACGCAGGTTTAGAAACCTACAACGTATTTTTATGATATGGTTTCATATTATGTAATGATACTTTACTGAAATATCTACGAAATGTAATCAATTACTGTCAGATTATTTTTTCACTTTCATTGAATTCATTCTTGCTTAATCTATGGATTATAAACACACGCGCATACATGTTAACTTCAGGTTATTATTTTAGAGCAAGTTTAATAGCATCAACAGAATACTGATATATATATATATGTATGTATACATATGTATGCATATGTATTCTTATACTTGTTTCACTCATTTGACTGTGACCATGCTTGTTCTTTATAAGCCCAGTACTTATTTTATCGGTCTCTTTAGCTGAACCGCTAAGTTACACGGATGTAAACACCAACATCACCTGTCAAGTGATGGTGAAGTGACAAACACAGACACACAAACACACACATTTAAATATGACAAGCTTCTTTTAGTATCTGTCTACCAAATTCACTCACAAAGCTTTGGTTGACCCAAATAGACACTTGCCCAAGGTGTCACACAGTGGAACTGGACCTAGAACCGTGTGGTTAGGAAGCAACCTTCTTATATTGTATTCTATATATATATATATACACAAACACACTCACATACACACACATATATATACGTAAGCATGTTTCTGCAAAGATATATATATATATATACATATTTGTTTTGCAAGATTTTTTATGTGAAATCGTGTGTTGAAACAGATGTTGTTGTACTTGGGGACGGTCATATTGCCAGTTTAGCCAATAAAAACACACGCACTGTATATTTGGTGTTAA
>JAOPJW010005814.1:58823071-58835642 GCA_027122535.1 Octopus maya
ATGCTGCCTTGCTGGCAATGTGAGCAGGCAAACATCCCCCTGATCAGAAGACTATTCCTTTGCAGGGGTTATTCATTTACAGCTGAGTGGACTGGAGCACTCTCAAGTTAAGACTACAATGGCTTCGATCATTTGTCTGCTTGATTTAGAGCTCAGGTTAAACATCAAGAACAACACTAAGCATTATTAATTTATGCAAATGAAAATATTTTTGATAAGAAATATGTAATAATAATTTCACACATTGATACAAGAACTCTGTTTTGTGGAGAATAGGGTTGGGGTATATATCTGGTGCTTCTTTTGTTCATCCTAAGAGGATGAAGGCAAAGGTGACCTTTGTGGAAATCAAACTCAGGTTGTGAGTAACAAAAATAAATTCTACAATTTTTACCAAACAATAACACTTCTTTGTGTCAAGCCTCTAAATGACTGCTTTGACAAAAAATAGTAGCTAAATCTCCCTCAAATCACATCTTAAAAACAAATCTAAAGGGTAAAATGTCCTAAACTTAGATACGGTTGTGCCTTAAAATAAGTCCAGAATAACTTTAATCATAGGTCTATGCAATCAGGGTTGATTTGAGGCTAACATCTTTTATGTTTATCCTATCCTCATTAATCATAAGAAACATTAAAACTACATTACTTTGGCATGTAAGTTTGTGTGGTGACAATCTTCCGGTGACTGCTGGCATCAGTTTGAGTTGAATGTGTTAATTTATGGCGCAGATCAGTCTGTTAAAGAAAGGTTTTACATCATGTTATTAATTTCTTGCATATTAAAGTTTCTGGTATTACAATAGCAACAATTCTCAAAGGTGTTTTACAAGCCCACAGCTTCATAGAGAGGGTCAATATTTTTTATGGAATTGACCCTGTAGAAGACCAGTACTTATTTTATCAAACAGTAAAGCTGGTACAGGTAGGATCTGAACATTTAAAAAAATCTTTTAATCGAAGGTGGAGCTTATAACCATTTACAGAGCCACCATGACTGGTGGATGAAAGATATCCTCAAACCAAAGACCTAGCCTAAATATATGAAACTGAGTGAGCTTTACTAAAGGCACCCAAGGCCCAGGTGATGGTCTTAAAGTGAGAGGCAGATTAAGTTACTTTGATTTGAACTCAGAATGCAAAGAGCCAAAACAAATCTTGCAAGGATGCTTTCATTTTCCTGTCAGTCCGCCTTACCATTAATAATTGAACTCAAAAGGATAAAGGACAAAATTGACTTGGTGAAATTTGAACAGAGAAAACAAGATGCTAAATTAAATATTACTCTAAAATAAATACTAAAAGGTATTCAGTCCAGTGGTTTATTTTTATCAGCCTACTACCAGTGTTTTTTTATATTTCTTACACTGATTTTTAAGAGAGTAGTTACAGATATGAAGGACACCTTTTTGAATTCCATGTCTAACACTCACAGACATGTTTACAAAATCAAAAGATAACATAGCACCCATGACTTTCAGAAACATTTTCATGTTCAGAATTGCTGAAGCATGGAATAAACCACTTGCATCAGTAGCTGGCTGTCGGGACACTTTCAAAACGTCCATACTCCTTGAAATTCACCAGCAGGACACTTGATTCCTCCTCCTCCTCCTCCTCCTCCTCCTTTTTCTTTTAATGACTCATTCACTGTTAATTTCCTATGCATTATTCTATGTACAGTTCATGCACTTTTAGCTACTTTTTGTCATGAATTGTAGTGCCCCTGAACACTGTATAAAATAATTTCATTATTATTTTTAAGTACAATCAACTGACTCAACCTATATGCATTACTGGTACTGTTATCAATATCAGAAATATAGAAAGAATCAAGCCTGGTAAAACTGGTACTCAGACAATAAAGGAATAAAACTAAATATGAGCCATTTAATCCAACATTCAAGATCATCTGACTGACTGACAAAGATCCTCACAACACCAGCCTTCAATCACTAATCCACAAACTTATTGTTTCTCTCTCTCTCTCTCTCTCTCTCTCTCTCTCTCTCTCTCTCTCTCTCTCTCTCTCTCTCTCACTTTTTCTATGTCTCAGTCTCTTCTACTGTGATTATAATGGTTTTTGTTCCTCTCCTTAACTAGCACATCTTGCATGGTTCTTCTGCCTAAGTTCTCAGATATAAAAATTTTGTTTTGGTTTTACATAGGAACTTGTGAATAATTGCATCACTGGTTACAGGTTTCCAGTAAGCCAATTATTGGTTTGCTGTATTTCTGGCAATGTGAGTGGCAAGGCAGTGGTAGTGGTAGCAAGGTGAGGTGGGTGTCAGAAACAAATATTCTGACAACACAAATTGAATAAAATCTAGGACAACTTGAGTAATTTGAAACAGAAATTTAGACTTAATATTCCTATCCACATGTAACCCTTTCTTGTCCACTTGTGTCCCTGGTGATTTTGTAAAGGGCATGAACATCATTGCATCCTCATTCAAACAGCAGATAGTTTTTTCTCAATTCCTCATCATCATCATTATTGTTTAGTGTCCTCTTTCCATGTTGGCATGGGTTGGACAGTTTGACATGGAGCTGGCTAGCAGGGAGCTTTCCAGACTCCAGCTGTCTGCTGTGGCATGGTTTCTATGACTGGATGCCCTTCCCAATGCCAATCACTTAACAGTGTATGCTGGGTGCTTTTTACATGCCAAGGAAGAACACATTGAACAAGGTAGTACTCTTATCTTCATCATCATCCTTTTGAAGTCCACTTTCTCATGCTTACATTGGCTGGATGGTGTTTATTGAGGCAAATATTCTACAGCCAGATGCCCTTTCTATCTCTATCATTCACCTGTTTTCAAGCAAGGTAATCTTTCCTCATGACCACACATGTTTTTGTAGTATTTGAGGAATGAATGACAGTGACAATCATTTACAATGATAATGCACTGTTGAGACAAGAGACACAAACACACATGCACTCATACACATATACAAACATTTATATATCATTTATAAATACATATACCATAAAAACCCATGTAATTTGGGCACCTGTGTAATTTATGCAGGTGATTTTCAGGATAAAAATTGTTAAAGAAAGCTTCTATTCGTGTAAAATTCGCACCCAAAAGTTTTCAGAAATGCCAATATGGCCAGGGAGAAAAAGGTTTCAACTTAGTTGTATTTAAGCATAATTTCACTTACTTATGATTAGATTTTATTAAATTTTCACTAAATAGAAATAGTTTCTGTTTAACAGGTATCACATTAAAAGCTATTAAATTACGAAGTGTTTGTGTTGTTTATAATAAACCTTATTTTACATTTCTTGCGCACAAGAGATTATGTTGTATCTTTAGCATAATTCTGTATGTCTTCTCAAATCACGATCACAGAAAAAGTTGTTGATAATTCTTATCGACAAAAACAAAGCTGATAAATATGCACAAGTGTTGCAAAATAAGTTCAATTACCAATAAATATCAGCTTGGATGACACTTTACTCAACTGACAGAGGAAAGTGACTGATCAAACTGATTATGTAAACAGAATTCTGATTGGTCGAAAATGTCTTCTTGTCTCAAGCTCTAAATTTTCTGTCTATTCTTGCCGGAACCTTTGATATGGAGAATCGAAATTTTAACCCCTTTCAGACTTATAGAATGTCAAGCAAACTTCAAAATTTGTCATTACCATTTTAGCCAGTAACCAAATTGATAGTTTGGTGACGTGCTAAAATAAGCATTAATAATCGAATGGAGAAAATAAACAGCATTGCAAGTTTAACTCAATATTTATTGAACAAGAGAGGTATGAAATTTAAGAAGCGACTTGTTAGAATATACCCGTCTGTGAGGAGACATAAACAAGGATTGCAAAAATCTACTATAAAAGAACTGGTAATACATACATTACAAGTGTTCTATGAAGAGAACATAAGATTGCTGCATAATTCAACATGAATGTGAAACGACATTAAACATCATATAAGGTAAATGAAGGTTTCTGTAGGAACGCTAAGTCATATTCACTTAGTTAGTTACATGCGCAAGGATGAATTATGATGTCATCGGCATTAGGTGCAGTAAGACCTGGTAGCAGCAATGTGACTGGTGATGAATTTCATTGTCCTAACATGGAGAAAGTGAGCAATAGCTTCGTGGAGGCAAACACAAACTAAACTTAGGTGAAGAAAAACTGATCTATTTAAGGAAATTGCTGGGATCCATTGTGATAGATAGAAACTCCAAGCTATGTAAAATATGGCCCAGACCGTGATTACCAGTATGAATGTCAAACTTCAAAAAGTAGTTAACCATTTAATGGTTTTAGTAAATTTATACAGAAAAAGTAAGCATTATATAGTCCAGCATAAATAAAGTAAACTTCATTACATTTTTTCTGTAAAAACCTATTCTGACATTAAATGAGTCAACTTCTCTTACGAATGCTTACATTTTTATGTCATTTTTCAACAAAAAAATATTTCTAAAAAAATTCTGGAAACAATCAACTCATGTAATTTACGCACCCACTGAAGTTTATTTTGTTTTTGTGAAAAAAAGTTTCGTAAATATCATGGGTTTTTGTGGCACTCGTTATTTCAGTCATTTAAAAACTCAATTATGTATACCCTTGCATTTAATCTTAACTCTTTTTCTTTCTAAGCAATATTGGTACCCACAGACCTTATGAAAATGATAACCAAACAATGTCGAGTGATTTTCTTGTATGAGTACAAACTGGGTCACTCTGCTGCAGAAGCTCTATGGAATATCAAGCAGGCCTATGGTAATGGTTTTGTTGACATCAGAACTGTTTAGAGATGGTTCCAAAGATCTCGTTCAGGAGATGATAGTCTTTAAAGTGAACCAAGGGGGAGGCCAAAATCAGTTACTTGGCATGATGGATTAAATGCTTTGGTTGAATAAAATCTGAAAATGGTCTGAAAACTTTCATCAGAACTCTAAACATCTCGCACAACTGTTTCTCAACACCTGAAAAAAATTGTAAAAGTCAAGAAAGTGGATAGGTTTGTTCCATATCAACTAAATGAGATTAAAAAAAAAAGGCACCTCATTTTTGCATCGAATCATTACATGTGATGAGAAATGGACACTCTTTCACAACAGCAGGGAAACAGAACAGTGATTCGATGCAGGAGAGTCACCTAAACACTACCCAAAACCACCATTGCATTCTAAAAAGTTAGTGGTCACTGTATGGTGGTCTGCAAAGGGGGTTATTCATTATTCATTTTTGCAACTAGGAAAAATGGTTACAGTAACATCGTATTGCCAGGTAATTGATTGTATGCATGAGAATTTGAAAAAGAAGCAACCCAGACTAGTGAATAGAGATGGCCCAATTTTGCTCCATGACAATGCATGTCTTCACACTTCCCAAGCTATGGTCCAGAAGTTGCAAAGTCTGAATTATAAGATTTTGCAACATCCTCCCTATTCCTCTGATATCTCTCCTACTGATTATCACTTATTTCAGCATTTTGAGCTTTTCATATGAGCTTAAATAGAGAAGAGGTAACTGAAACATTTGGACAGTTTATCACAGCAAAAGATAAAATTTTTGTAAAAGATGGAATATATGACTTTGAGAAACGTTGGATAAAGGTCATAAATGAACATGGATCATACTTTGATTAAATAAATCAGTTCTCTAATACTTCTGAAACATTTTACTATTACATTTCAAATACAACATTTCATGTGTGACAACCTAATAGTTGGTTCAATCAAAGCAAATAATGAAATATTTTATCATGAAATGTTTTGAGAATGCTTTTGATACAAGCGTTTGTTCTTGAATATGATTTAGTGTTATAAATTTAATATCATATTTTTGTATTTTCCTTCAGATGATGGATTATTTCTGTGCATTCTCTTTAATTCTTTTCAATTTGTTTCTCTTCTTCTGTCGGTAAGTACCAATTTGTTTGTATTTGTAATCTCATGGTTGGTGAATGGTCAGCTTGCACTGGATATTCTTTGTTATTTTATTCAGAAGTTTGTATCTGAATAAAATATATTACTATATGAAACAGTTGCAACTAAGAACAGAAACAGTTATGGAGAAGTCTACTAAAAAAAAAAAAAAAAAAGCAACCCAGAAATTTATATAGTTCGGAATATTTTATTGCATTTACTTAAATAAATCAAGTAGAAAGTCATGTCAAATGAGACATTATAGAGACAAAAACTTTTAAGCAATTTATTATAGTTTTCCATTATCACTCTCAGTTGACTGACTAAATGCTTTTTATTATCCAGTTTATTGATCTACTGTTGTCTGGGTTTCAGTCAATTGGTTATATTTTCTATAAAATTATTGATCACTTCAGGTAGAGGAATAAAAGGAAAGCATCTTGTTAGATAAGGAAATCTGCCTTTTAAGAACTGTGATTAACCTTTATAAGATTATAGACCAGTCTATGTGTCCATGATTTTTTGTTAGAAAGAAGACCTGTCTTCAAGAATATATACCATATTTATTGAAGTATGATGTAATCTTCAATATAATTCTGCCTCCACATTTTCTTTTTCAAAGTTACTAATTTTATTCTTTCAACTTTTTCTGTACTTGGGTATAATACTAACTTGCCAATTTTGACTTAAGTGTTTTGTTACATACATAAGTAAATATAGTGTGTTAGTTTCATTTATTCATTGTAATGTCCATTTTTCCATGCTAGCATGGGTTAGATAGGACTATTTTGCTGTGGTATTTTACAGCTGAGAGCACTTCTTATTATTAGCTGTTACCTGTTTTTCAAGTAAAGGATTTTTTATCCCACTGATCTTTGAAAGTGTGATATTATATGGGCCTTGAATACAGCAGGTTTATGGAAACTAAAAAGAACGTGAACATACTTTGCTGGATATGTAATGTTATTGTACATGCAATGACTGCATACAGATGACCTGAAAGAAAAGCTGTGAATAAGAGGAAGTGGATTTAAATGGCAAGAGAGAAGATGGTATTGTTATGGGTATGCTATATGTATGAATGTTGACAGCTGCATAAAAAGGGACTGAGCATTCTGAGTGGATGGTGCCTATGGAAGGGGAAGATCAAGAGAGACATGGGATGAACTGATGGAAAACAATTTCAAGATGCTGAACCTCACAAAAAGAGATAAGGAACTGTGACAGTTATGAACATGCTGCGCTGGAGAAAACTTGGACTCTCAGGAAACATGGCAGAGAGAACACTAGAACTATTAGTATTGAAGGCTGGGATGCTCTTGTTGCATTTATTGTCTGTTCTCTCACTCTCTTCTTGTATCATACATTCCTGCCTCTTGCTGTTCTCTCTTCGCAGCCTCACCTTCTCTTATCTCCCTTCCTCTGGTCCACAACACCCCCACACCTTTCTTACTTCCACTGAACATTTTCTGTCTCTTTTTCATGCACCCCTCTTGCCCATACTTTTTCTCACTCAACCCTGACATTATTTTGTTCTCCCTCCCCTGTCCCTTTTTGACCCTCAACACTATCTTTTCCGTTACTCTTTTCACTATTAATAATTTTCTATATTGTGTTGACTCTCTTCTTCACTGGCTGCTAAGAAAGCTTTCCACTTAGTTTGGAGAGCAGAACTGGTCCTAAAGAAGTAAAACTTTGTTTTCATACATCAGATACCAAAGAACTTACCTTAGCTTAGTTAAAAGTAAGTGATATTGAAAAAAAAAAAAAAAAATGGAATCATAGACGAATTCCTGAAAAGGAAGCACAATGAAATCAAGGACATATATATTTGCAAAGGCAATACTGCATCAAAAGAGTGAATTCTAAAAAAAATTTATGCATGAAAAGAGCAGATTCTAAATTGCAGAGAAAAGACTTAGGAAAAAAAAAAAAGAGACAAACATTCACAATGAAAGAAATGAAAGTTACAATTGAGCAGTTCAGCAGCCTTAAAAAGCGATACAACATTGATATGGTTACACCAACAGTGGTGCAGTGAAACAAATGACGTGCTTTTCTTTTCTGATAAACTTTCACAAAACAACAAACCTGTTTAGAAAGGAATTTAGATTATTTGTGTCTTTACATATATCTATGCCATTAAACCAATAAACATCGTCATCTTCCTGGAGCATCAGTAAGAAATGATAGAGCTAATCCTGACAACTCTATTCTCTGCACAGTTCTTTTCTTACTGACAAGTAACTTACTTTTAAGTAGGTTAATTAGTCTATGCATGGTTACTTGTCCTGCTAGAAATAATAAACATTTCTCCTCCAAAACACTCCTTACTGGAAGGATATACACAAAATAGTCCTCAAAATATTGTTTGAATTAAAAGAGTGATGGTCATGTTTAGACGATCTTTAATTTAGGTTTACTGGATTAGGGGTGACCTAATGTTAAGCGGCATCAATTCCAACATTCAAACATTGGATTTGTCACTCTGATGAACTTTAACCGAAGCTATGCTTATTGCTAGTGACATCAACAATCCTTTCAACATACTTGGCATGAGAACCTACAAATAAAATTACCTACCCACTTTTCAATCATCTATTATTGAGATTATAATTTTCTTGTCATACATTAATCTATTCACTGCCATATCTAGGATTCATTCTTCACTCATTGATAATCTTTCCATAGTCATCCACATGAACAATCACATACTTTATGCTAGACACTACTTATTTAAATATCATTTGTGTTGTTTAAAGAGACTAGATTATTCTGCTCTTCTTGGAGGTGGTACGGGTGTATTGTGTAAGTGTATATGTTGTATGTGCATGGAAGGTTCAGGAGGAATGAAAAGGGATGTCATTGCATGGTTTGATAACTGTGGCATCAAGTAGAGAGAGAGAGAGAGAGAGAGAGAAAGAGAAAGAGAGTGAGGAGTGTATAGGTGACTAAGCTATGGCCAGAATATCCATGGAAAAGCTTAACATTTGGACCAGCAAAGGTGTCCTAAATTAAAACAAGGCTAGAGCAAACACCCATTTGGCCAATAGGCATTGATGGTTGTGAAGCATGGCCTCTAAACAAATCTGAAGAGAACATAATCAATGTGTGTGAAATGTTGGTGTAGAGGAGATGTTACAAGTCTCTTACAAGGATCATTGGACAAATGAATGGGTGTAACAACAAATGGGTGAAAGACAGCAACTCCTGAACATTAAGAAAACATAAAGCTTGTCTATTATGGTCATATTCAAAGAAGCAGAGGTTTGGAAAACATCATGGAAGAGTAGAGAGCAGTAAATCAAGAGGCAGGCAAAGAATGCAATGGATGGACAAAATCAAAAACTGGTTGGACAAGGATGGCAAGGCAATTGGAGAACTTGCGCTTAATTGGGAAGATTTTTGTTGTAGTGCCATCAATGTGCTGCAAGTGTATGATGCATGACAATGTTTTGATTAGAATAATGATACTAATTGTTGTAGAGGTTTCAGGATTGTAAAAGATTTGACTTCTGCACCTTAGCAGCATTGTGGAAAGAGTTTGGATTGAAGTCGCCAAGGATGATGACTTTGGAGAGAGGTGTAGATAGGTAGATAGCCTTGATGTAGGATGAGAGATAGTTGAACATACACAATTATCCTAGATCGCATCCCGAAGAAATCCATCTGAATGACTGGTACGCACACCAACTAAATATAATCGCACTGTTTCCTCATTCTGTTACAACTTATAAGGGCATCTGCTCTTCTGAAGTAACTAGTTGGGTACCACATCTCCTCATATTGACCTTTACCAGATTCAGTTACAAATAATTATTTCTTGATGTGTTTGTTCTAAGTATAAATAAAACTTTCTTGCTTCTAAGAATTTAATCTGATGGATGAAAGGTGTAGAGCTGCTTTTCTATATTTGCTAACATATCCCTCTGGGTTACACAAGGTGTGTGGGTTCAGTGCCATGGGCAGCTTTCCATCTTTTTCTATTCAAGGGGCTTCTAACCTAATGTGTTACTAGCATTTAGAATTATATTGCAAGTAAATTTGTGTGAAAAATCATAAGTATACACCTATTTTTGTAAAAAAAAAAAAAATGTTTATAATATAGAAATTTTGGAAAGGTTTTTCTCAAAAATATATATTTTTTTTAATTTCAGGGTTGTTGGAACTCAGCACTATATATTCTTATCAGCACTATTCATTGGACTGTTATCATTTTGTGTACGCCACTTTTATTATATGGCATATGTGAAATTTGATTATACCTACAATGTGTATATTTGTTCTTGTATTGGTGAGTTGGTTTTGTTACTGTTTTTATTCCCTTAAGATCCATAAATTCTTTTGCTCACTGTAAGTTTAGATAAATTTGAAATTAATGGAAATATTAGTATTTGAGGTTTATGAAATCTCATGTTCCCTCTCTTGGAGTTCTTTCATTTTTATGAAGTAATTTTGTTTGGATCCTCCCAGGGTTAATTTTACTATCATTCTCTCCCTCCCCTGTGACTCTTAGTTGATATCTACCACTCTTAATAATACCCATTTCTAAGGTGGAGAGTTGGCAAAATCGTTAGCATGCTGGGTAAACTGCTTAGCAGCATTTTGTCCGTCTTTATGTTCTGTGTTCAAAATCCACTGAAATTGACTTTACCTTTCATCCTTTCGGGGTTGATGAAATAAGTGCCAATTAAGCACTAGGGTTGATTTAATTGACTTACTCCTTCTTCTGAAATGCTGGCCTTATTCCAAAATTTGAAACCGATGTTATCCATCTCTGTTTTTATCCATCACATGTTTTCTCTTACTGCAGCACATGTTTATTACCATCTCATCATGTATGTGGCTTATGTTTTTTATTCAACCTCCTACAACCAACATGTAACTGTTGCTGTCTCTTCCATTACCCACCTCCCCATCCTTTCTAAAATCTGTTTTCTCCACCACACTCATACTCATACTCTCTTCTTTTTCACACTCCAGGTCAATTCTCCCTTCCTCTTTACACTGTTGCTCTTATTTACCTTTAAAAGAATAGAGATTAAGGGTAGTGAGTACTCTTCAGTCTTGGAGGAAATGAGGCAACCTCTCTAGTGTTAATAAAATGATAAAATGCAGCCTATACACTAAAATGACAGGCCATCAAATAGAGACCATGTACAGTAGAGAGAACTCATTTGTATGTGTCAAGGACATGGTAGCCTCTCTAGCACTGGCATCACAATAGAACATATTGGGTATGTTCATTCTAAAGAGTGGCTTGTGTTAAGAAGGCATCCAGCTGTTGAAACCATGTTAATACTGGAACTTAAGAGTGGGACATGGTTCTCCAGTCTATGTAGGAGGACAATAACTCCAAATATGATCTCAGTCAGGCCATGACAATGTGTTCAAACCATGCTAGCATCGAAAATGAACATGATAAGGATGATGAACTTTATTTCTGTCTAATTATATATATATTTTTGTTTTTGTTAATTTTTTTTGTTTTTATTATAGGGTTCCTTCAGTCTATGTTCTGGGGTGTTTGGTGCTATATTAAAAGAAGAGAACAATACTATGTCTGGAAATGTGTAGTTGTGTTGTGTTTAACTAATGTGCTTTTGTGTCTTGAGCTCGGCGATTTCCCTCCACTACTGTGGATTGTAGATGCTCATGCTTTATGGCACTTAGGAACAGTCCCACTTGCTATACTTTGGTACAGGTAAGTCAACATTTCTCATATAGATTATGTTAGTTAGTAATACTTTCTCAACTTCCAGCAAATTTTTCTGATATAAAGCTATTAATTCCTACAAGGCATTGTAGTCATCCATAGACTTAATTGCTTGTTTCATGCTATTGCTTGATGGGGCTCGGTTTATCCCAGGTTAATGGTCCCAGAGATGTCATTATGCTTAGAGCCAACCCGCCCACCAGTGTTCTCCATTGCTGGCAGTCCCATGCCAGCTCCTCTGCATCTTCCTAGGTGACATCAAGCATCTGGTGATCTTCCCAGCCATTTGGTGCTGGGCCTGCCACAAGGCCTCTACCAGCCTGCAGCCATTGCGTCAAATGAAAGTAAAGTTCTGGTAGGAAGATTTAGCTGGAGACAGAGGACATGTCTATACTAGTGCAGTTCTTTGTTGGAAATGGGATCTTATAGACTTGCTGCATATAAAACATTAATACATGTTTTTTGTCTATATGCCATTCTATGAAGCTGCAATGTCTAATACCATCCATATTTACCTTCAGGACTTTATAATTTATGTAACAAAGCAACATTGCTTAGCATAACTCTTGTAGTTAACTACAGTACTCGTAAGTTTAAGTGAGTATATGTCACATTAAAGTGAGATTAGTGATTTCAAAGTGAGGACTTCTCACTTCATAGTGAGATATATTACTTCAGAATTAGTCCATGTCACTCTGACAAAACTTAAAACTTACTTAATTTAATAAACCAAAAATGCATAGTGTATTTACACATAGAAATGTCCAGGAAAGCTGTTACGATATTATAAGCAAAACAAAAGAAGAAACCTGCTCTTTTCAGTCACCCTCTCATCATACAGTAATTTTCACTGTATATGCATGAATAGATATTTACAAAGTCTTAGTAAGTAGCAAGGCAGACAAATTACAAATCCCTTCAAGTAGATGGCCCTGCTCAATCTGTAGAA
>JAOPJW010005814.1:59011446-59023133 GCA_027122535.1 Octopus maya
GCTACAGGAGCTAGCTGTGGGACTCTGTAAGTTGTATCACAAACTACTTGTCAAAGAGGGCAAGAACTCCGAATAAGAACTGTGACAGCGGTCAGCTAAAGAGTTCATAGACTGATCAAATGCTTTCATAGAATGTAAACAAAGGAAGTTTATTTTTCAACATAGTGCTCCTTGCGATCCGTGAACTACTTCTATCGGTGTTGCAGTGTTTGGATCCCATTGGTGAAGAAACAATTATCCTGTTCGTTCAAAAAGTTATCAACAGCAGATATGACGTCATCATCATTGCGATACTGGTTTCCAGCCGAGTGTTTTATCATGTTGAGGAACCGAAGATAGTTAGAAGGGGCCAAATCAGGAGAATAGGGAGGGTGATCAGTCAGTTTAAAGCCAGTCATGCACAACAACCATTGAAACCAATAACTTGTGTGCTGGAGCGCTGTCCTGATGAAACAAGATCCCTTTCGTCAGTTTTCCTGGGCGATTGGTCTTGATAGCCTTTCGTACTGTTCAACTATCTTGATAAAGGAAGACGTATTAAATCAGTGGTTATCAACCTTTCTAATATTGTGGTCAACTGGAAAGTAAATAAAAAATTAATGACCTGCTTCATACGGAATTTTTTTTAAAAGCTGCTTTGTAAGTTAAATATTTAGGAAAAAACTAGAAAACTATTGCTTACAATGTTATTATTAATCGCATTTGCTTTTATAAAAATTACAAATAATAGGTTTTTCAAGAACCTCAAGATTGGTATGGGTTTTCTAAAGCCTTGAATTATATATTTAAAATCTGCAGCAAACGAAGATACATCACTTTTCCCTGTCAAGTCTCTTCATTGAGTTGTGGGTAGCATTAGATAAGCGAAAAGAGCCTATCCTCTCGGTACTGATTTTCTTCAATACCCCAAGAATGTATCCTTGCGAATCCTGTACGATAAAAGTTTTATTCTCTAAATACTGCATCATATTCATTATGAAAAAAAAAAATCATCCACTGGAAATAAAATTATTGATTTACGAGCCAATGAAGGAGCATTTACGTTTTTGATCTCAACTTGGAAGAAAAAGCAGCCAAATCACTCGAAAAATCACATTTTACTGTCTTAAATAATGATTCAAGAGTTTTGTCCCTAATATAAAAACACCAGGCCGGTCATGACTTCAATGTGTTTGATCATAGGTTTATTCATTCAAAAATATTCTGGGGCCAAACAATAACAAATATATTGATTTCTAATTCTTAAATTTTTATTTAGAGTAAAAATTCATCTGATTAAACATAACCACAAAAGAATATGAAAATTGTTTGAAACAATTTGTAATGAAATGCATATCATAAGAAATTTATTAAATATTTATCATTTTTCACAACCATTCCTTCGTGACCAGTTTAAACAACATATTGATCGTTAATATTTCATACAATAAATTAAAACTGACTCTAAGTTTCTTTAGACGGCAACAATAAATGCCCTTTTGTTCTCCATATTGGTTGGAATGATAGGGAATCAATTTAAAATAATGGCTGACGGTAATTAATTAATGAACTTCATATCTTGCTCTAGATTACTAAGTCCATCTATCCATACGACTCATCATTAATTCAAAGTATATACTTTTCCATAGTAGATATGAATGTGCCAAAAGTAGTATCAGGTTTAAATATAAACGAAACAAAGTATTGTTTAGAGCAATGGTTCCCGACCTTTTTCAGCCCTAGGGACCACTTCTACATTTACTTTATGCTGTTCTATTTTCCCACTAAAATACTTATGAAATATGAAAAGACAAAATAGTCTATTTACATTTTAAATTTTATTTTAGCAAACAAAAGATAAAATTTAAGATTTATTTTTGTAAACAAAGATAAACACAAGATATCAAAATCATTTTTCATAAAGTTGTTCATTTTTAGTCCATTCAGCTAGTGACAAGCTTGATATTGGTGTTTCTGACACAAGATATCATAATCAATTTTAATGAACTCATTTAGTCTGAGTCTGATAGTTCCTCTGCTGCTGACATCTAATTTATTTCTTTTTCCACTTAAAATATCTACAACAGCTGAAAATGCAGATTCCACCATCCATGTGGTGGGAAAGAAATGATGCTTGCTTCTATATGTTGAAAAATATTTGGGTGTGATTCCTTTATCGATATGTAGGCAAAGACACCTTCTTTTTCAACTCTTCTTCTCAGTTTCATATTCTCTTTCAAATCCAACAACATTTCAGCCAACTCAAAATGTTCATCTCCTGGCTTATAATTTTCTAGGTCTATAAAACCAGAGTGGATAATTCATCTATCCATCTTTAATAAATCATTGTATATTCTCTCAAAGTCTACATGAAGACCTTCACGATGGGCAATGCATGCAGCAATGCATTCTGATGTACGAACTGTGGTGTTAAAATTTTGAAATGATGCCAAATTTTTTTTTCAAACTGTCTTTTTCAAAAATTTTTAATTTCCCCATATACTCTTTTATCTTCTGAGAACAGGTGACCAAATTTGATTTTCTACCTTGCAGCTCTACGTTAAGCAGATTCACTGTTTTAAAAATATCACTCAAATAAAATATTTTTGATTTAAACTCAGAAAGTCTTACTAAAATTTTCTGAGCTGTATCAGCTTGCTTCTTGAAGTTGTAATGAGTCATCTGACTCTTGAACATGAGAAAGTTGATTAATGGTTCCCTCAAATTCACTAGTCTTTCAAGGCTCAGGCCTTTTGACAACCATCGTCTGTGTGAAGCAATAGGGTTTTAAAATCTTCATCTTCATAGAATTGCATAAAAAAAACTATTATTCACTTAGTTTGATTTGACAAAGTTAATTGTATGTATGGCAGTGTTGAGTACTTCTTCCATGTGTACTCCAATATTCTTAGCAACTAAATGCTGTCTGTGGGTAATGCAATGTATATTAAAAACATAAAATTATTATATGTTATATACGAAAAGCTGGTCATTGGTTACAATTAAGGTTGCACAAAAAAGAATTTGCTGGGTATGACAAGTACGCAATAAATTATAGTTCAAATCATGTATAGTCTTTAGTTTTTGTCTAACTTGTTACAATGACTAACACTTGAAAACGAATCATAAAAAATTCTTTCTTTCCCATTATTTACAATTTAATTCATATGAATTTCTTGTTACTTAGTACAAAATATATTAAGTTTGCATTGCATTGAGTGAACAAAAGCTTTTGGAAGGACAAAATTATTACAAGTCAATTAAATAATGATATTAATTTTTACTCAACACAGAAGCAATAACAATACAAAAAAAACCTCACAAACTGGTGGTCATATAACATAAGATAACACTATAGAGCAAATATAGTATTACAGAAACATACTAAAGTCTTAAACACACGCACACACAAAAGTATATCTTATCTTTTACCGGTTTAAGTCATTAGACTGCGGCTATGTTGGGGCACAGCCTTGAATTTCTAACCGAATGTATCGACCCCAGTACTTATTTTTTCTTTTACGCCTGGTACTTATTTTATCAGTCACTTTTGACGAACCACTAAGTTACGAGGGCATAATCACACCAACATCGGTTGTCAAGCGGTGGCAGGGACAGACATAAAGTCATGCACATACATACACAGAGAGGATTAGTGCACCTTATTTCTCCGTTCTGCACTCTTTCAACACCAACCTTTAGGTGAAACCAAGGAATTTGCACGCGTCCATCAACACCAAATTCATAGTTCACATCCATCTATCATATACTTTATGAATTTTGCCACAACTGTTAGTTGAAGAAATTGATATGGAGTTTTCAAGGGAAGAAAATATCTTTTCTCAGTGTTTTTAGTCTTTATTTTATTGTTGTTTCCACAGGTGAAAGAAAGAAATTCGACCTTCCTTATTAAAAGCAGGTAACTACGAAATCCTAATAGGAAACACAGCCAACAGCAATATTCATTCATGTTAGCTTACATCTTGACCAGTTTAACACCACCAACCCCTGAGTTTTCGGGGTTTTGAACGAATTCGACTCTGTTGCAAGTATTCAAGCCAAGGTGCAAACTTATCCGAAAATAAATTTGCACCTCACTCTGATAGTATTTCTGATAGTGCCTAACAATACTCTAGTTGCCAGCTATTTATTCTCAGTCTATGCTTCTTCAAAGGCACGAGCCGTGGCAAAACATGTTTGGTTGAAGACGACAATACTTCCTTAGTGCATGCATAAGTATCGTCAGACACATCGGCTTAAACCTGCCTAATTTATGTTTCGGAAGCAAATAAACTTTCTGGTACAGGAATCCGTCCTTTCATGACAGACAAAAAAAAACATGCTTTAAATTTAGACAGATTCCTTCAGTCGAAGCACCTCAACCTGACCTTTCAAAGATAAGTATTACAAAAGTTATGTTCGCATGATGTGAGAAAAATTGCTGACGTTTCTATGCCAAGCTTCTCGTCGGACAGAGAAAAGACTTGTGACAAAAATTAGAATTCAATACCCGTAGAAAACAAGCATTTTTTTCTTCTCCCCGATAAACGCCTTGTTGGAAATCAAATAAGTTTCTTTGCCGATGCAGACCACCAGCATTTTTTTCGGTTTTTTTTTTTCAGTTATTTACTTTTCATAGATAGCTTTATCTCAGCCCGTTTATAGTTGTTATTAGTCAGTTTAGTCCTCACTTCTTCCTAGTTGTAGGTCCAAACCAGTCCCGCAGTATTTAATCGGGTACTGAAGCCAGTAATTAATACTGGCCAGACCAGACTCTTCTCTCCTGATGCCAAGTTTCAACCTGTCGTATTGTGTCAGTTAATTCTAAGCAGATCACATCAATATCTGAGAGGTCTGATTCCCATAACTACGATGTCTAGGAATTGAGATACCATCTTCCTTTTTCCTAGTTTGAGCGGAATGATCACAAACGCTAACTTCTAACTTCTGCAGCAAACCTCAAAAAGTTCAGTGTCTAGAAACGACGTAAGGTAATATCATTGATCATAAAACATGGTATCGAACAGATACAGTCGACGATCTTTCACTTAATCACTGTAGAAGCACTGCATAATATAACAAATAACCTTTTGATAACGGGACCTAAGCCAGCTGCCCAAAACCAGGCTCCTTTGAAGACTATCAGTCGACCTGTTAAACGATTTTAAAGTTAATGTGCCAGATCCCATTTTCAAAATACTTACTTTTCTCTACTCATTCTAAGATTTTGTGCTTACCGTTAGATAATGATTTGCTTATTCAGTTTTATTAGAGGAAAACAAATCCAAAGTTGTCCCCATACTGTTAACGATGAAACTCATTTTCCAATTCACATTTAATTAATTTAATAAATTAAAATTACGAGATTGTCTCTTATCATGTAATTTAGCTGATTTGTTCTCATCATTAAGAGTGTAATTTCAGTTAATTAAAATTCCTTGGCTTAATGTATCAAATATGTTAAGGCCAATGCTCCTCTTAAATTCAATGGTCTGTATAAGGTATCTTAAAATATTCTGAACTTAGTAAGTCTTTAAATATTTTCTTTATAAAAATTATGGACAGCTGAATGTTACCTCATACCTGACATGAGTCTATTATCATATTTATAAAACGAGTTTCTATTCCGATATTACAAATTTCCGTCTTACATCACCAATATATATTTTCTACCGTTGGTTTGAAAGTATTTGGCACGAAGAAATAATACTGTAATATACAAAATTTATTGAACACTTTCAAACATTGATTTCATAAGAAACAGTCTACTATGAAAAATATCTTCGAAAGCTACAGCATATAGTTACAGGGACTGATAAGCTTCGGACTATTCCAGTTGGTGCTTATCTAGATTGCCCAGGAGCATTTGATTCAACTGTTTGCGTGACCTTATTAGAGAATCTCCAGAAGACATTTGATATCTCTTTCAAAGTATTCGGATTATTCTAGTATCATCGTAGGAGTGGTTTCCAGATAAGGAATGAACTATTTAATTAGTTACCATTTACACATGGAGTTCCTTAGGCTAGTGTGATTGGACCATCATTTTTTAATATTAGAAATGTCTCTGAAAAACGTCTAAAAATATAAACATAAGCATTTATACTGATGATTTAAATTAAAATTGAATTCGAAAACTGTTCCAGATGTAGCTTATTTAAAAGTAACTTTAGTTCGAACTTTGATCAGTTGATTGGTTTTCAGCTATTTGTTTTCAGCTCTAAAATCATTTTTAAGCGACTACATCTGTCCCTCAGCTAAGTTTATGGAGTGTACAAGGAACGTAAGGGTTATTATTATTGATAGCATTCTTAAATATATGTACTAAATACATTTCTCACATTGTTCATAAAGTATATAGTTGTATGTAACCGATAAATAAGATCCTCATGAAGAGAAATATTTAATTTCCTAGTCACGTCTATCGAACATTAATTACATGGCTTTTATTTCCTTTGGTTCCGTATCGAGTGTCGCATAAGGCATGGGCTTTAAGAGCTGCGACCCAGGATAGACCTTCAGAGATTAAGTGAAAAGTTATTTATGAATGAGGAATCAAAGCATAAATATGATCAATTATCTCTTCAGAAAGAGTACGTTTTAAAAATTTTGGCAGTTTCATGAACGCCGGTACAATTTTGCAAGACTGAATTACTTGGAAAAATGCGAGCAACAGACATAATATTCTTAAGATTATAAAGCTGGAAAATTACAAGACAAGTTATAACACTTGAAAAAGTTCACGACAAATTATTACATCTGGTAAAGTACAGAGCAAGAAAATTTTTACTTAAAATATTGCAGCTAAGGATAAAATTTCAAATAAAATATATATAGATTTTGAAAATATTAGCTTTTATTAAAGCTAAAGATTTTATTACAAGTTATTTCTTCTATTTGCTATTACTTGCTCTATTAAAAATAAAAAAATACTGAATTAGAATATTTTTTGCACTTAAAAAAAATCATTTTTAAAAATTATTAATTAAAAATGTGAAAATAGGTTATAAAAAAATTAAGAATATTATTTCTCTTGTTCGTATTTTCCCATATAATCCATGTTTTTTCCAGGTTATGCCATTATGTTAATTAATAATGTGTTAAATGTGTCAATTATCGGTGTCGTTGATAATTTTTTCCTTACCTCAATGACGCCGGTGACATATATTAAAAGTCCCTTTATAGAACTATATTCATTAAAAAGTATAGAACTATATTATCACCCTCAAATTTGAGAAACAAACACTCAACTTTTTTCTATTAAAACTTCATTGCATGAGATTGATACCAGGAAATTCCTTGAATTGAGCTCTATCATTTAAGCTTAATTAAAATATAGTTTGTTTTTAAAATAAAAAAAAGTTAATTAATATTATATTTTTTTCATATTTTACCTCAAATTTTTTTCATACAAATTTTTGTTGCATGAGACCAAAACTATGAAATTTTTCATGCTTTTATTGAAGCTAAAATAAATATATTTTGCTTTTAGAATAAAGTTATTTAGATTTAAACTTGACTGGTAGCGTTACTTACTCTCCTATAACGTTGCTACAAATTTTGATGTAAATTTTTTTCAACTGGATCAAATCTCAGTTTTTTTCATGCAAAAATGTAGCTAGGGACCAGTCCTCTTCAAAAATGTTAACAGTTTTCAATTTGGTTAAGAACTGAGTTATCGACAAGCTCTGAAACATGCCGCGTGTGAGTAAATTGGGGTCTTTCCCTATTCCTTAATTTTGAAGTAGTACTATGGATTTACTTGTGTTTAATAATAATTATTGAGGATGGAGAAAGTGGAGTTTCTCAAAGATGAAGCATCTTCAGAATGTATATAAACGATAATGTCATTTAGAATTTGCTAATGTATTGTAGGCGTCAGTTTCCAAAAAAATTACGCAAAGCAAATGTTTGAATTTTAATAGTTGTTAGCATATTTAAAATTTATTTAACTTTTTCCTTTTCAAAATATTACTGAGGTTTTACAAATTCTTAACTCGGCTTTTTCAGTATCTAATTCGGAACAGACTTAATTGAAAGACTCCAAAATATACCAATGAACGCCTTCTATGTTTAAAAATCACATTTGTAAGCAACGGTGAGAAAAATGAAACTTCAGCGGAATCAGAGTATTGTAAATAACTTACTGTCCTATCACAAACGCTACAAAAAATCTTACATAAGAAGATCGACGTTTCCTTTTCTCATTACATTTCTTTGTCGAATAATATACACCTAGACCATGTTCAGAGAGTAACAATTTTCACTCACATGTACTAATTTTTGTACGTATTACTTCCTTATACAAATCTGGAACTCATTGTCTCTTTGGCTGTTAAATGACAGTAGCAATATTTTTTTTCAATCATTAAGGCAACGGGATCTCAACGCATAAAATAATAATAAATACTAATGGAACTCATGGAAATTTCATAGGTCTTGTTTGTGAACATTGAGGACTTTAGTTGTCTCTTATTTATAGTAACAGTGGAGAAGACGGCGAATGGTAGGTAAGAAAGATAGAGGGAGTGAGCGATGGAAGAGAAAAGTGTTGGTTTGGAAGGTAACAGTGAAAGATATGGGGAAAAATGAAATACCAGATGTATAATCATGCGCGCGCGCACGCATACACACGCACGCAAACAAACAAACGCACACATAATACACTGCGGACTGCAATAGTCCGTTGTAATGATGTTAGTAAGACGTTATTTAGTGGAGGAGGTAGTGACGACCAACACTTTATTCCTGCAAACAAAATTTTTTAAAAATACGTTTTGATTAAATGCATGCGCTTTAGTGCAAGTGATTGTTGTTGCCGCCACCATGACTACCAACAAGAAGCAAACAACAAACATAATAATAAAGATTTACTGTTTTTCTCTCTTTATTTTCCCTCTCTTTTTTTTCTGTCTTCTTTGATCTACTTACCTTAGCATGACACAAAAAGTAGGTTGGTAGAAACTTACAATTGTATTAATATATAGATTTTAAAGCATTAAACAAAGAAATTTGGGCGGATGTAGAGAATGTGGACCACACCTCCTTTCGTTATTTTATTTATTTATTATTTTTTTTTACAAAATCCTCCATTATTTGAGTATGGAGATTCTGATTCTGCAAAAATAAAAAAAAATAAAAAATATGCAGCATTTTAAAATCTCAATCCCACCCCCTAAAATTCTTTAATTTTCACGTTTTTCAGATTTTTTTGGCGAAATACGTAGAAAAAATACGGTGATTATGATTCTACTAATAAAGTGAAAATTGAAGAATTTAGGGAGGGGAATTGAAATTTTAAAATGCCGCTTTTCTTTTTCTTTTTTTTTTTTGCAGAATCAGAATCTCCGTACTCGAAATGGGGGATTCTGTAAAAAAAAAAATTTAATAACGAAAGCGGGGTGTGGTCCACATTCTTTACGCCCGCCTAGATTTATACTTATCCTGCCAATATTATAGCTTTGCTATTTTCCTTTTTGTATTAATTTTCCTAGTTTTTCACTTTTATTACTCAATATATATTTTATTGTTTATCACTAACTTAAAAAAATTTTGTTTCTTTCATAATTTGTATGCTTTAAATTCGATTTTTGGTAGCACTTGCCTGCAACTTATCAAACTTAATTTTTGTATTATTCGTAATTATGTTAATACAGCGTTAATTTACAACACTTCTGCGCCAGTAAAATAAAAACTTAAAAAATAGCATTGGCTATTGGAACTTCGATGAGTCCACTAGTTTGTGTCTATCTGACAGTATTACCACTACATTTAGCAGCGCTAAGGCTCTGAAGTTATCAACTTATCTCCATTCGACTTGCATTTTCTCTATACGGTTCAATCACTCTTCGGTTTACACAAATTTCCAGTTTGCTGAGACAGAACAAAAAACGAGTAGAGGTCTAGTATGCTCAATATATTGAGTAGGCTTACTACTCTGACGATCAAATTTACCCCTTAGTCAGCCATATTTGATCCTTATATACTTTAGACGACGCCATGACTTCTTCACTACTTTGTCTCATCTGCTGTGAAATTCAAACATACACTTAATTCATTTCATCATCTCTCTTCCATTTATTCGGCGATCCAATACATCCTGATAAATTGCAAGTGGATAATACCGCACATTTCATTATGGTCTTGTAATGGGTTTGTCGGAAGATAGCCTTGTCGCTACGATATGGCTCTGCCATCTGTGTCTTTTGTTTGCGCATTAACTAAGAAACATAACATACCTGTTTGGTACAGAAGAAATTATAAATATCCAATCTAATCTCTTTTTTTTTTCTTTTTAATCCCCAACTTCCATATATTACTTATACCTACTTAACAATCTCCAGTAACTGTAGCTTTCGTACTGGAAATAACACACGCAGTTTCCATTAACTTCTTAGAAGTTTTTATCGAAGTCGACTCTGTGGTTTTAAAGTCAAGTACATAGAAATGATCTAACGAGAGAGTCTCTACACAGTTTACTCGACTTACTAGAAATAGAAGTCAAATCTCCTTCAATTACACGCTACCTTAGAAAAGAAGGATGTATCGAACGGTGTAGTCCTACATATGGAAAAAAAAGGCGGGATGAACCTGATTGGGGATAGACCTAAAATCATCCGATTTTAGGTCTGATGGATTTGGATCTAGACAGAAACTAGATTAAAATAACGAAAGCACAAACAACAACTACTATTACTGCTGCTGCTGCACATAATTGTGGACACCTGACAGATAACTTGAATATATGCCATCTAGGTGCTCAATCACACGGGTAAATTTTGAAAATCAATTTGATACCTGACTTTCAGGTTCTCTTACCCAATCCAAGTTAGTCTAAGATGCCATTAGGATTTTCATCTTCCAAACCATCTTTTTCTGACAACTTATCTCTCGTTCTGTCACCTTGATCCTCCCATACATCGAACGTCATCGTATGCATACCACCTTCACTCCTTTACTGTGACTCACTGCAACATTAAAATTTATAATTTTTATATACAAATAGAAAATCCCAGACACTTGAAGAAATTCTGGTGATCTAGCTCCTACCTGCATTTCCATGGTTGTCATTCCGACCCATGACCATGTGCCTGTTATGTTAGAATATAGATTGATATTCAGCAAGATGCAAGTTTCATGGTCGGTCAGAAATTTTAATGTCTCTGATCACTTTTGCAGCCTCATTTCTAAGATAGTTCTAAGATATACAAAAATCACAACCAGGAGCAGGGCAGTGATGTTGGCTCTTAGCTTATTAAGATCTTTGTCACAGAGTAAAAGCAGGTGTAAATTGTTGAGGTAACTAAAAATGATATGTGATCAGGAGGGATCTGTATGGGCATACAAATCCCAGTGACGTCTATGACTACGGAGCTATATCGAAACTGGTCTCCGTCAATTGGGTGGAAGGAAAGACCTTGAGAATGCCGGTAGGTCTAGCTTCCATACGTGTGGCAGCTCCGACCACTGAAAACTCACTGCCCTGAAAAGGCAAAGCAAGAGAGGGGGACGGAGAAAGACAGACTGATTAACAGAATGGGGAACAGCAGCAGAACCGGTATCAACAACACAAGGTCGAAGAATAGCCAAAAAATTTTTGTTTTGTGTCTAAGTTCTCGACCTAGTGGAGGTACAATGGCCCAGTGGTTAGGGCAGCGGACTCGCGGTCATAGGATCGCGGTTTCGATTCCCAGACTGGGCGTTGTGAG
>JAOPJW010005814.1:59548692-59563358 GCA_027122535.1 Octopus maya
AGAGAGGGGAGAGGAAGAGAGAGAGAGAGAGAGAGAGGGCGGGAGAGAACAAGACAGAGAGGGAAGGAGAAAAAGAGAGAGAGAGGGAGAGGTGACAATGGATCATATATTGCTCATTGCATTATATTTTAGCATTTCAACAATTAGATGCCTTTCCTCATACCAACCATTCTACACAGTATACTGGGTACTATTTTTGTGTAGCACCCACACTTGAGAGATTGTCATGCCTTCAATGAGACAAGACTAGCAGGTTCCAACCACTTTACTCAGAATATTTTATCAGGGCACCAGCACAAGTGAGGTTGATTTTCACTCTGCAACACAAAAGAAGTCCTCACTGCTTGATACTTTCTCTCTGTTTGTTCAGGTAATTTTACTAACAGAGTAGGTAGAAGGGAGGGCAGTTGCAGAATATGAAGAAGAGTGATAGAAGAGACTAAAAACAGGCAGAGAAACAGAATAATGGAGGAGATAGCATAGAAGAGGAAGGAGATACTGAAAAAGACAGTGCTAAAAGAGTAAGGAAGAGAAGCAGTAATGGTAGGATATAGAGAGAGACAGTAATGGCAGAGACAATAATGTCAGCTACATGTTTGTTTGAGTGGGGGAGAGAAGAGGGAGAGGGATGGATAGCCAGTAATAAGTGACCTGTGAGAGTGGGAAGGACAGTTAGCATTAAAGAAGGGTAATGTCAGATGATAAAAGAGAGCATGGATGATGGAGATGGCAATAGCATGAGAGTGATAAACATCCATAAAGGAGTGACCTGAAGAAGAAAAGAGAATGATGGCAGCTACACTTTTGGTGGTAAAAGAGAGAAAGAGAGAGAGAGAGATTGATGGGTAACAGTAGAGATGGTTGGTGATAGACGTCAACAAGAATTGATCTCCAGGAGAGAGGGTGGTGGTTAGCAGTAGACTAATGTTAGCTGCTGACAGAAAGCATGAGTGATGAATATCATGATAATGATAAAAGGATAACAGATGTCAATAAAAAGAAAGGAAACAATGGTTGGCAGTACAGCTATTGGACAACTCTCGGATTTGTCGCAAAAGCTGGGTGGGGTTTGGGTCCCTGAGATGCTTATCCTGTAAGAGTACGAAATTTACTCTCAGGCGAGGGAGAGTTACACTGGAGAACCTCAGCTTTGAAGGTTTCGTAAGTCAAATCCGATGGCGTTCCTGTTATCATATCTCACACTGAAAGTGCGAAGGGAGAAGGAATACCAGTAAGAACGATGTGGAGTTTGCTCTGGGCCAACTGAATTTTAGAAGAAATGAAGAACGATTCCAGTCATGAAAACCACATCTTAGCATCTCCATGATAGTGAGGCAAAGGAAAATGACTCACCTTGGATGATAATAGGAAGGGAACGGCATGAAGAACAAGCTGGTTGAAGAAACACCATTAGAAATGGCAGTCAAAACACCCTAGTTGAAAGAAGACACAACGAACAGTGAACTGGGAAAATTATTTTTCAATAATAGAGGATGAAAATAGAAGAAATTCTTGCTAGTTGATAAGGAAGAAATTATGGCCAATGCGTGGATAATCCGGGTGGTTGAGAGAAGGAAACTGATGCCTGGCACATAGGAAAATTTTCTGTCCATGTGAACTCTGGAGAAAATTTTGGATAATTTTTTTTTACCTTTTTTTATAAGCAAGAAGAAAATTCTCTAGGGTGCCATGTTTTCAAATGATGAAGTTGTAAATTCAGTTACAACCTGAGGAAAAATGATTTGCAGTTTCCCACTTGAAAATAGCACCAAAATTTTCCTGGTGAAGAAGACAATATGGCAACAAGACACATCAGTGGTGTTCCTATATGACAAGAGGCAATTTGGTTGCATAGCCAGAGTCGTGAAGGAGAAAAGGGAATACATATTCACTGGTCTGTATTCGCTTGGTGTTCACCATTTTAGAAGTCTGTGTTCACATCAGGTCACCATTTTAGATGTTGGAGGTCGTCATTGAGCCACCTAATATGACTCTCAGAAGGCTGTGTTCTCGCTGGTAGTAAAGCCAGATGGAAAACATATACAAGCAAGGTTATAACTTTAAACACGTTTATTGTGGTCACATGTATATGGAATGGTAAATAAAATGGTTGGTGTGTAAAGGCCATGGTCTTCTGTGCTATGCTCCTATCTGCAAGCTGGCCTGTGGCATAAGATAGAGCCAGTCAAGTTGCATTCTCATAGCTTGCATGTCAGTACAGAAAAAAAGGATGAGATGAGGTCACAAGTCTGAACCTTAATGTTGTGAAACACTCTCTATATCTGTATAGCCAGCTTGTTTACCTGCTGTCAAGGGGTGTAATCCGTCTACACCATGTTAGCAGCAACAAAGTTCTCTCCCTAGGTTCTGTGGGGGAGTCTTTTTATCTGATCACACTCAGACTCACCATAAATGAAACTGAACACAGATAAAAAAAAAAAAAAAGCTGTCTTAATCATATTCACCAAAAGCAAAAACATCAATACCTAGTGTTTATGAGGTATTCTTCAAAATTAATCTTTTATCTCTTCCACATTTTGAACAACTCCACTGTTCAAATACCTGTCATCCTGCATTGAGGAAATCTATATCAACTCATTGTTGATATCATCTTCCATGGTGACATCATGGCATCTTTGAACTTGTTATGTGCTATGTACCACCTGTCCAAGACCATCCACTGCACTCATCCCAACTTTCCTCATCATCCCTATTATGCCTCACCCCTCTCCAACTTCTGCATTTATATTTCTTTTACCTGTTTTAGGCATTAGACTGCAGCCATGCTGGAGCATTGCCTTGAAGAAATTTTAGTCAAATGAATCAACGACAGTACTTATTATTTTTTCCTTTTAGGTTTGTTTAGTCTATCGGTCTCTTTTGCCAAACCCCTAAGTTACAGGGACATAAACACGCCAACACCATATGTTAAGTGATAGTGGGAGACAGACACAGACACACACACAGCACATATATATATACATACATATATATACATATATATATATATTTATATATATATGTCCGGTCATAGAGTGACCAGTGGTTTTGCATCAATAAAATGCTTAGCTTTATAGACGACTCATCAGTCTCTAATATCAGTGGCCATTGGAGCCTGATGAGGGTTAAACTCCAGTTTCTGATCTAGGCAAAAAAAAAATGGGGAAAATATAATGTAATAGGTGTTAAATAACATGTAGTAAATGAATATGAAAAAAATGCACGCTGGCGAATGGGGGAGGGGGCAGAGAGGACATGGAAAATTACACTAATTTTTTTTTACATTTTTGTAACTGGATGTTAACATTGAGTTTTCAGATCCTGTGAGTTTGATCATGTGAATTTTCCAAGATTTTTTCTCCTCTCCGCTCCCTGTTCGCCAAAATGCATTTTTTTTTTCATATTTGTTTACAAAATGTTGTTTTACACTTACTACACTATTTTTTTCCAAATTCTTTTGCCCGGGTCAGAAACTGGTATTTAACCCTGATGAGTTGTCTATAAAGCTAAGTGCATTATGGATGTGAAACCATTGGTCACTCTATGACTGGACATATATTTAACTTCATGTAAATACTTTACTGCTCTAACTTTCAGAGTGTGCTTCGTTTTTGGATATATGATCCACTGACGATATATATGATGGGCTTCTATCAGTTCTGTCTACCAAATCTACTCACAACACTTTGGTTGGCCCAAAGCTATAGTAGAAGACACTTGCCCAAGGTGCCATGCAATGGGACTGAACCAGGAACCATGTGATTGGGAAGCAAGCTTCTAACCACACAGCCACACCTGTACCTATTTATTTATGATTCTCAACTAATCATCTAAAGAACTTCAACCCTCTACAATTATTATTTCCCTGTACACATTTTCCTTGCAAACATCAAGCAACAGACAAGCAAATTGGACATTGATTTCATCAGTGAAGGAGGACATTCAAAGTTTATGGATACCAACCACTGCTTATTCTGATTAAATAATTTAAAAACAAAAAAGACTAATGAACATTTAGATAATGAATATAACATACCTGATGTTCTTCCTTAAGCCAATCAATACAAGCATCTAACCATTCCATTGGTACTTGGATGTGTTTGCTTTTTAAGAATATGTGTACTGCCTCCATAATAGCTACCAAAGAATTTGTGGTGTCCTTGTATTTTCATATGAAAAGAAAGTATTAGTTTTCAATAAGATATTATCAACTTCAAATATTTAAGTAACATTAACAAAACATACAAACTTTCATCATCATTTTTAAAAAAATAATAAATAAATAATAACTGTTATGAGACAATGAAGAAACCGCTATGAAAGTGTTTTATCTTCCAGAATAAGCAACCAAATTTCTTCAGATATGTTCTACAGTTTTAAAAAGAGAAGACATGTGGGCAATGTAGTCTCTGATATACAAAAGACAGAAAATATTTGATAAGAAAAGTAAATCAGAACTAATCTGGGGCAAAACAACATTATTCTTAATAAAAATCACTTCTTCCTGTAGATTGTATCAATTATTCTATAACAATGAAACCTCTCCAAGGATTCAATTTCAATTTCCTAGACATTTCTGGAAGGAGTGAGATAGCAGTGACCAACCACTGATTGAGGGAAAGTATAGAAATAGAGAGTAAGAATTAGTGGGAGAAGTTCAGAAGTTTTTTTTTTATCGCTATAGGAAGTAAAAAGGTTTTGTATTACCCTGATATATATATATGAGCCAAGAAGTAAAAGTTTATGCGATCGTTTGGCCAGCTAGAAATGGCAACCAAATTTTCCTAAACTAACACACCACCATTTGAAATAGAGAGAATAGATGCATTCCCACACACTTCTAAAAAGACAGAATGGTCACAGCTGGAATGGTATTGATCATAGGTTTGCTTGATTAGGAGTGACTTGGGGTTAAACAACAAAGGCAATTTCTCTCTCCATGGAAAAGACAGACTGAATGGAGTATGTGTACGATGTTACATAGTGATGAAACTTGGACAATGAAAGTAGAACTACAAAGACTGGAGAGAAATAAGTTAGATATGAGAGGCTGAGCACAAGCAACCTTAACACATTAAGCACAACGGGTCACAATCGTGGCCGTCAGGCACAGATCAACAGGCCACGATCATGGCCCAGATAGATGCATTTAATTTATGGGTGTTTGTTGAAATGTCTGTCAAGAGATAGTTCAACTAATGACTTTTCAGATGATGTAAAACTTGCCACCATTATATACTAAGAAGATATTGTAACTATTTTTTGTTTTTTACGTGTGCAAAGTCAGAACACAGGATTGACAGAGACGACAGAAAAAATTACAGGGATGATAAGCTTGCCAACCAAGTTTAAGAGGCTGTAAAAGAATTTGAAAATATTTAGTTGAATAAATCTCAAAATTTATGCCCGGCTAGGCACAAGAGATAGGAAAAAAAACTCTAAATCATTGAAAATATTGATTTCAAATTTTGATACATGGCCAGCAAGTTCAGGGGAGGGGGTAAGTCTTTTACATTGACTCCAGTGCCCTTTTTTATCGACCCTGAAAGGATGAAAGGCAAAGTCGATCGCGGTGGAATTTGAACGTGAAACGTGAAGACGGACGAAATGTCACTAAGCATTTCGCACGGCGTGATAACGATTCTACGAGTTCGCCGCCTTAAACCATTGAAAATATTAGCACATATGTGCAAGACACAGCTGCATTACATATTTAATGCACACGGACAATGACTACTAGACTCGTGCAAGAAATATGCACATGAGAAGGGAAATACTGAGAGTTGACATTCGGGAGGGATTCGGTAAAGCGGATAGTGTAGGAGGAATACAAAACGGATGACAAGAGAAATAGAAATGGATGTCAGATGGGCTTCGTTGAAAGTGATATGTAGCTTGTTAGCTCCAAGGAACAGAGGTTGTTGTAGTAGTTATAAATGAGAATAAAGAGTGAGGAAACATCACATCAGTGGGTGAGAGTTTGAAATAGTTTGGTAAACAATAGTTTGAATAGTGAGTCTAACCAGTTGAATGAATTACCTTTAGATGCAATCTAGGATGTTTCTGTGTGCCGCAGGTGTTTAAACAATAACTGCTAACAGTAAATTTTAAACATGTCTCTCGGTAGATAGATGCAGACACTGCTTTTGTTGAAGGTTACTGAATTTACATTAGAAAAGAAATAGTGTAGTTTTCGGAAGATTTCTAATGTTGACTCATAATGAGAATAAAGCATAACAAGAAATTGAAAATAATCAATAAATGTTTAAACTTAATAAGAGTAGTATTACAATAACTCACAAGAACAGGAGTAATTATCATACATGCTGCTTATAAAAACAAAACAACCAATTTAATATGAAAAAGGAAATATTTGCTGATATAATGCGGGAAATTACGGAGTACATACGCACCAACTATCAACTTCGTAAGCAAATTATGACATTATTATGCACGTGGTTAGTTAGTATTTTCGTAATTTTCGTAAACAAAATTAATAATGGTTAACAATTTTTAAATTAATTAAAATTATAAGTAAATACGTTTCAAGTTTAAATCATGTACTTTAGGAATGACTTTAATTATCTGAATACTAAACTAAATGTCTTAAATTGGATGAGGTCGTGAAATCGTCATCTGCCAAGAGGTTCTCGTCGATCAGGTTTGCAGCAGTCGATCTTTTCAAAAATTGTATCGAAAGGTAAGAGCACAAATTAAAAAACATACCTTTCATGATTTCATTTACATTTTACAACATCTGTAAACTGTTGATCTTGTTCGCCTAGTAATTTCTGTTTTTAAATCGAAATCAGGGAAAATAATGATGTTTTAGTCTAAATTATTTTATAAAACATTTCTGTATAGAAAAAAAAAGATAAATTAGAAATTACTTTAAGCATCATAAAATTTTTTGATAACATAAAATTTTAAAATCAAAACAGGGAAAGGTAAAGTTATGTTTAAATCAATTCAAAGGATTGCAGAAAACAAAGAAGAAAAAAAACTAAACAAAAGCAAGTCGGTTCCATTTGTCCATTTGATTTGGTCACAAGTGTTTCATTGTTTTCATTCTATACTTCGTCTTCAGCACTGAACGAGCTATTGCGTATCAATTGTTAAGGCGATGAGGGTAAAGTTTGAATTAGATTTATTGTTATTTCTAGCAGATTGGACGTCTGCAGAAACGTTTCTGTCGTTGACCTGACTGTTCAGTTAAGCATGTTTCACCCAAGTTTGCAAAAGCTAACCCTCTACATTTAACAGTCCTGATATCTATTATTATAACACTGAGCATGACCTGCATAAATGTGTATATTGCTCTTTATAGTTGTCTTTTTAAACAGCACACAATCGTTGTTTAGCCCTAGGTCGGATCGGTTCGTGTAAACATGATCAAAATAGTTCCAGCCATTGCCGTCTTGTATTTTTTCATGCATCGTGTATCATTATGTTTTATCCAATATAGTCTTTGTTGTAATTTTCTTTAAACTGGCAGGGTCTTAAAATCTTACGGAAATTTGGCTGTTATTTCTCACAGGTCGGGTGATTACACAAAAGGCGTTCATGGTGGTTGTTCAACTTGTATTCAATAATGCTGTAGTTTGCTGAAACTCTTTACATATTTTGAAGATGGTATATTTGGCGATTGTTCTCAGAGAACATTTTGTGAAATATGTGAAGTCGTAAAGAACAGTCTGTCCATTGTTTTAACATTTATTTGATTCAAATCATCTGAAAGAGATTATCGGTATCTTGCAGATACTTTCTTCAGTCCTTCTAAGGCACATACATCAACAGTGGTTGGGTGCTGGACGGGGTCCTACAAGGATTCGTCATAGTTCTGGACTACGTCCAGGGTGGTAAGCAGTTACAGATCATGAAATAAGTTTTGCCAACTTTGCTACCGGATGAAATCACAGATACTCAAGTCCTGTTAAAAATAAAAACCAAGAGCGACAAAGTCGGGACAGGAAAAATTAATACATAGCCAACATCATAGGTGGCCATGAACCGTTGAAGACTGTTGAAGGTGCTCGGAGAAGAACGTTGGGGCGTTGATAGCTTTCCTGAAAAGAGCTCGATAATAACAGAAAAGCTGTATTTCTAAATTTTCCGTCTAACTCAAGAGGAGAATCTTCATAATAGTAATCGAAACAATCCTCCTTTGCGATTGCGAAACCAGACTCTCACTGAATTCTTGCAATTACCCTGTTAGGTGTTACACTTGGATACTTCAAATGGCCTTCAGTGTCAATTGAATGTAGATAATGACTAACGAGGATCTCTAAGACAATTTCTTTCATTTGACCGAAAATGACTAACGAGGATCTCTAAGGCAATTTCCTTCATTTGACCAAAACAGCAAGAAAACGGATGTAGCTTTCAGGGCAATGTTTAAAACACCAAAGTTGCCCACCAGCCAATTCATTATCTGAAACCGACACATGGGAAGATAAACCATAGGCATCCCCTGGAAAATAATGTCAAGACAGCGACAGAGGATAGTGGTGCTTGCGCTCATAGAATGGGAAATGTAATGTGTCCCACATCTTACCCGCTGTAAATACAAGTTGTAGCCTACAGATGATAATAATGACGAACGATTTATTAAACAACAAAATATGTTTCTTTAGGTTGTGAATGTTTTGATATAAAAGAGATTACAGTAAATGCATGGCGTAATTTCATTATTTTGTTGGTGGGATATCAGAAGCTACTGATTTAAATATGTTGTTCTGAGTCTTTACTCACAACAAAATCAATATATGCAATGTGATTCTGTACTGCGATGGAGTACAGAATGCGGATATGTCCAGACAATATGAGCAAGGAGGAGCCATAACAATACACACACACTCTCACTCACACTCTCTCTCTCTCTCTCTCTCTCTCTCTTACACGCACAAATATATGTAAACCATGTCTATTTAATATTTTAACTCGGGCAAATGAAATAGAAAGAATAAACTTTAAAATTATATCTCTATATTATTGACCATCGGAGTCTGCAGATTGTTTTTTTGCATTATATATGTGATATATATGTATTATATATGTAATAATTAATTTACATATAAGCATGTACATGTTTTAGAACATTGTCATTTTATAAGATTTTGTAATCTTCAGAGAATCCACGATATTTAATAAATCAAACATTGATGAATTGTTTAATGTTGCTCTGATAGAAGAGATCTGTAATCAAAAACCCTCTAAATACTTTTATTTATCTATGAATACATTACCTAATGTTGTTGTTTTACTACGGGTTACGGGGGAACTTGACTACTTTTTCTAGCATGTGGAGCGCACACAAATAGACTACCTGGTCAGCTGCTTTTATGTATTTTACTTAAGGCTGAAATTTATTGTACAGTATATATGGATGCTCAGATTTATAAGAGCCAAACGTTAACAAATTTTAAACAATAAGAGTATAAAAACAAATATGCAGGCTCATGCTTAATATATTTGGCCTTAAGGCCATTCAAACGCAGTCTAAGAAAATGTTATACATGGCGAATATTAAATCAATAAATGTTAAATTTATTTACTCCCAGTGGATGAACAGAAAAGAAAATGATAATTACAGCTAAGAAAAATGCGATTTTTCATTTAAATACCGTAAATAATAAAAGAAGTAATTAAAAGAATTAAATCTTTTATTAATAATTGACTGTACATAACTTGTAAAAAATATATAGCAATGCAGTATATATATATACAATTGTATTGGACGTAAGTAAAACAAATCCCCTTTTGTTTCATTTATCAAATGAAAAAAAAAATTGTTAGTTTAGTTGGTGTTAGCTCCTCATCTTCGACCTCCGTTCATGATTGCCGTTTACCCACGAATTCTTGATAATCTTTGGTCATAGCTCCCTTTGGAACCCATAGTCCCTTATTGACACTTGTAAAAAAAAAAGTTGGGGAAGAAAAAGGATTTTACTATTTGTAATTTTTATTTAATTATAACTGAATTATATGAGAACAAAGTGTTTCTAATAGGTTACTAATAAAATTGGGTAATTTTTCAGATTAACACCCGCACGATAACCTAAACCTAACCCTAAAACCCTAAACCTAACCCTAGCCCTAACCCTAAACCCTCATCCTAAAACCCTAACCTTCACCCTAAAAATGTATGTATACTTTATTCATAGGATAAATTATTAAAAACATACAATATATAGTCATTTTAAAAATAAAAAAAAGCCTTGTGATATGCATACAAAGTTGGAATGTTTTCGATATTTGACTACAGCTTTATGGACAAAGATCAAAGTGGTTGCCAACTTTTTTTTTATCGTAACTAAGTCCTCTAGAATGACTTCAACATACAGTTGTTGTAATGTACAATATTTAAACTGTTGAAATTAGTCCAACCAATTGAATGTAAGGATTATGAGATGCTTAGTCCTCAAATGTCCCATTTTCACACACACAGTTATGATTACATTATCCAGTTGTTCTTTCTTTAAGACATTCAGCTATGATTTAAGAAATATCTGGCTGTTATTTCTTGAAAATCGAACGACCACGCAGAGATTCACTTACTTTGCGTGTAATACAATGAAAGACTGAATGAATCATCTGGCCAGTGACTTCACTCGAGATCGTCTGTTAAAACAAATAATTACATTACGAGATTGTGGTATATAGACTTGTTTTACTTTCTGCTAGCATTATTTACTACAAAGTATCTGAAATACTGCCATACATCAGCGATTTAGGCGTTGATACTAATTAATCATCCAAGCATTTCCTAGTGGATAATTATTTTGTGGTGGTGGGAGTATATAAAATGTTCGATTTACGAATAACATAATAGAGTACCTTTATTTGTTACTGTTTACAATTTTTGTCGTCTCCTCACCCCGCCCCATCTATCCATTAACACTAACACAGAACTGTCGTGCATAGAAGAGACTGCTTAGCCCTTCACATGTCCCGAAGGTATTGATAAAATTCCTCTGTTTACCGGAATAAAAATTTCACGCTATAACCATTTGAAGATACATCTTGATAATCTGAAACTTATCTCATATTATCCCCTTGCCCTCATGCACACACACTGGATTAGCCTGAATTTCCTCCTCCTCCTACCATCAATACAATTACTACTACCACTACTACTACTATTACTTACACAGCAAGGATTCATCCATCATCCATTTTCATAATGCAGTATTCCTTTCAGAGTCAAGGTGACTTCAGTCCTTAGACATGCCCTCCAGAGACTCCTGTCTAAAACATCTATCAGCAAATGTTATAGCTAGATTTCTAGGTTATAGTTGTTACTTACCCATTCAAGGTTATAGTTATTACCCACACATCTAACTTGTAGTCTACCCTAGGCATCCTACTAGTTGGCCTTGCTCATAAAATTCTCCTGTAATTCTTTGCTCAGGTATTTTAATCACATGCCCAAAGTACCTGTGTCCTCTTGGTGAAGAAAGTATGACCCAACTTGGAGGAACCCCATAATCACTACACAGAGTAATGTTACTCCATCATCTCTTTGGAGGAACCCTATTTCAGCCACTTATATTCTTGATTATACTCTTTTAATCATTACCCAAGGCTTATGACCTTAAGTGAAAGTAGGCACTAGATCTGAATATTACAAGTTAGGCTTTTTCATTCTCTTCTTCTGATAGATGACCTTAGTACATTATGGCACCAATTCCAGTAATTCTTGCAGCCAATTGATCCTGCTTTTCATCACTCATAAAAATGACTCCAAGATACTCGAACTTCTTCATGTGCTTCAGTGAAGCTCCACTAATATGCAAAGCACACTGGTCAGGCTTTCCAATGATCTTCATAAACTGATTTTTCATACCAGCCTTGGCAACAAAGCCATTTAGTACATGTTGAAGACCACCTTTTGACAAGCTAAATTGTACCACGCTGTTCAAAAATATCAGCCAGCTGATCCTACATCTACCAATTTTGAAACCATTCCCACTCCAGCTGTGCATGACAATCCAGTTCAGAAGGATTATAAATAGAAAAGGTGATAATACACACACCTGGCAAAATTCAAACTCCTGTATAAAGGTTTTGACCTAGCAACATTTACATGAACACCAACTCTAAAGTATTCACACTGGGATTTCAAGGCAACAAGAAGTCACTCATCAATTCCTAATTCCTGAAAAACCTTCCACAGTAAACCCATAACATGCATAGTATGCTATTTCTAGATCTACAAAACAAGTGAATACTTCTGTAGGTCAACCCAAAAATACTTTCTCTGTTTAAGGCTTTTAACATCTCAAACTGGATTTCATCAATCTCTAGTGACTTTGCCACATTTAAAAGCTTCAATTGCCTGTGAGGTTTGTTTTCACCCCAAACACACTTAATGTATAATTGAAGATGTTACAATGATCAGATTTAAGAGATCAGCAAACTCTTCTCTCCACCCTTGAGGTACTTCTTGGCAGAGAGAACCCTAAACAAGTTCTTGGTGGCAGTGGCGGAGTGGGACTCCTTGTTACAAAGTTGACAGATGGTCTGCCTGAATACTTTATTTGCTGAATGAAAGTCATTTCAGCGTAACCCCAAAATCCTCTCATGTTTTTATTGAATTTGCTGCAACTTTTTCTGCTTCATAGTTCCACAAGAACAAAATAGAAGATTTATTTTCAAGCTAAGTTCTTTAAGCTTCCTTCTTTGCTCTGATGGAATCTTTAACTTCTTGACTAAACCAGGACATACTTCTGCTACTTGGCATTTCATCATGCTATTTTCATCTATATCATTGAACAGTTGAAGAAGTAACTGCTGAATTTAACAATCTCTACTCTGACATCTTCAGTTCAGTAAGTTCTCCAAATTTAAATGCAATAGTTTCTGCATAGTTGCTTCTAACCTCACCATCAGACAATACTTTCTACTTTATCTTGTAGGTTCTCTGAGCTGTAGATAGTCTCCAGTTACAGACTAAGTGGTGATCAGTTGACAGTTCAGCCCTTCTTTTACACAAATGTATCAATCCCAAACTCCTACAGAATCAAAGCATCCACAGAATCAAAGATATCAATAATTGCAAAAGAAAAATCAATTAGTGTCCTCTGTTCAAAAGTATTCTAATATCATGTATATTCATGGATATCTCTGAGTGAAGGTGCTTGTAATACAGAGCCCATTTCTAATGAAGCTCCTCCTTTTGTATTTAGATCATGTTCGCTATTCTTCCCAATCACTCTTTATATCAAGTAACCTTTGCCAACATGTTTATTGAAATTTCAGAGCAAAACAAATAACTATGTTTAAAACTGTTCTGACATTATTATGGAAAGACTTGTATTTGAACTCTCTGATTTGCACATAACCTGCACCAGCCACAGAGATCCTTCTTGCAGCCTAAACTTCAGACACAAACCTTCCACTTTATAACACAACAACTGTGAGTATTCCTACCCCTGCCTGTGCAGTCATAGTTGATTCCACATCCAAATAATGGAATTCCCCTCCTCTATCTAAATCTACAGAACAAGAGCCATGAAACTTTTATAGAGATCTCAGCTAGATCTAATCAGTAACATTTGGTCTCCTCCACTAGTTCCTGCTACTTACCCGTAAAGTTTGTAATGTTCCAGTTACCAGTTCTAAGTTGCTCCTTCAAACACCCTCTTAGAGATCTGGAACATACAACCTTTCTGCATCAAACACATACCTTCCAGGACAGGTTGCAGGCCCGTTACTGGTCCTCTTGGCTTTGGATAGGAATTGCAATATGTTTTTTAAAAATGGCCCCTCATCTTAAAGCCTGAATGCATCTATTGTTAACCTTTACAAAGAACAATGTGAGATGGCTACCTGTATGTATCCTAACCATAATGAAATTTTGATGATCTTATTCGCACCAATTACCAAATTGGGTTTTTTATTCTTAAATCCTCAAAGACTAAGTTTATTTAGATATGACCTTTACTTACCTCATCATATTTACATCACTGGGTTGTAAGCGACAACAGTGTTACTCATTAATTTATTTCCCCTATTAGCATACTACTATTTGGTCCAGGGTTGCATATTCATTCTGCTGTTTTAAAAAATAAATTATTGACTTGACAAAGTATTTTAAGATACATTTTGTTTGAAGAAAAGAAAGGATAGTCATTATTAAAACATTTTTGATCATAAAAGCTGCTAAAATAAATTTGACAATAAAAACAACAATCATATTGATATAGACTTTAAGGTGGTAAGCCAGCAGAATTGTTAGAAGACTGGGCAAGATGCTCAGTGGCATTTTGTCCATGTTTACAATCTGAATCCAAATTCTGCCAAAGGTGACTTTGCCTTTCATCCTTTTGGGGCTGATAAAATAAGTACCAATTGAGCTCTGGGATCAATCTTATTGACCTATCCCTCCCCTGAAATTGCCAGCCATGTACCAAAACTTGAAAGCAATATTCATATAGACTTTAAAATGATCTCTAAAAAAGAAAGAAAAGAGATGAAATAACAAAAAATATAATAAAACATTTAGGTGATGATTGTGTCTAGAAACGCCAGAGCCCTCTTCTTCCACCACATACATGCTTATCCAAACTCATAGACTTCATCCTTTCAGGGTCGATAAATTAAGTACCAGTTGCATATTGGGGTTGATCTAATCAACTGGCCCCCTCCCACGAAAATTTTCTGGC
>JAOPJW010005814.1:60608954-60622273 GCA_027122535.1 Octopus maya
TACAGCTGGATGCCCTTCCTAATGCCAACCACTCCGAGAGTGTAGTGGGTGCTTTTATGTGCCACCAGCACGAGGGCTGGTCAGGCGGTACTGGCAACGGCCACGCTCAAGTGGTGTTTTTTACGTGCCACCTGCACAGGAACCAGTCCAGCGGCATTGGCAACGACCTCGCTCGAATGTTTTTTCATATGCCAGTAAGGTGACGCTGGTAACGATCACGTTCAAATGGTGCTTTTTACGTGCCACCAGCATGGAAGCCAATCAGCTACTCTGGCAGCAATCATGCTCGGATGGTGCTCTTAGCGCTCCATTTTTCAGGACCTCTCAGAATGGTGGAATGGAGGAAGTAGCCTCAAACCAGATACCTGGCCTGAATGCCTATAAGAGAGTGAACTCAGCTAAAGGCACCTAAAGCAATGGCTTTAAACTGAATAATGTATTAAGTTTACCACCTAAATAGACACCAGAAATATTTCAACTCAGAAAGTAAGAGCCAGAACAAATGCATACCAATCAATGTTCTAACAACTCCACCAGTCCATTGCTTTAGACTGATACTTCATTTATTGACTCTAGATAGATGAAAGATAAAGTTGAACTCAGAACACAAGAAGACACAATATAAACTACGAGTCATTTTCTTGTGACTTTTTGGGCAATGTATCCTGAAGAAAGGATGAGATGGGCAAAGCTGTAATGCTTTGATTATAGTTTGGCTCAGTCAGTGCATTCTGGTGTTATACAGCAACATAAAACTTTAAAAGTGCACATAATTGTTTATTCTCATTTGCTAGTTTCACACACACACACACACAATACCTGAAATATATACAATAGAGAATTAATTCCTGTGTATTTTCTTATTTCAAGTAGGTGGCGTAAAAGAATCTACATCAGACCTGGGTTTAACTGGAGTGAATGACCATATGCAATTCCATATTCTAAGGAAAAGAAAAAACTTGATTACCATTTCATTTAAATTTATTTAAAATTTTCTTGTGTCTATCAATATAATATCTTGGAAAGCAGACTTGTGCAATGTTCTTTAAAATACCAATATCATATGGTCTTGAATTTATACACTGTTTTTTCTTTGGAAGTTTGGTTACTTTTGAAGAATCACAATCATTTTGATGACAGTTTTCAGAAATTTGGAATGTCCCAAGTTTGTGTCGCTCATTATTGGTTTGATTAGTAAACATTAAATAAATATGATACAGTGTAAAGCCAGCAATCAGGAGAGAGAGAACAGACAGTGAAGCCATTAGAAAAATAATCCTTGGAAACTGCATGAAGAGATGCTGTCAAAAAAAAACAAAAAACAACGGATTCAATAATTATAAAATATTCTTGCTTCATTTTCTACAATATTTGTTATGGCTACAGTTGATTATTAGACAAAATAAAATACTACAAATTTTAATGTAAAAGCAATAAAATTCATAACACTGAGAAATCAAGTTTCAAAAACAGCTACATTAACGTCAAGGAAATATTCTAAAAGTTAACCTTATTTCTCTTTTATAGTTGGTTTGCAAGATTCTTGATGTGAAAATAGAATTCAATTTATCTTGGAAGGGACATTATGCCAAACATAAGCAAATTTATTGATTGGTTCTATTTAACTAGTTAACCATTTAATCATTTAACTAAATGGTTGTTTGATAAACCATTCACTCAATCAACCAATCAGCATTCACAACCTCATCAGTGACAGGCTTTACTCTAGGTCTGTCAGTTTTCTAGTTTACAGATTCTGGATTTATATTTAAAGGCTTGTGAATGAGAATATAAGAAACAGTGTGTGTGTGTGTGTGTGTGCATTGCATGGGTCCATGCATGTATATGTAGCATGATACAGATTCTGTAAGTGTAAGAGAAAACGTGTGTGTGTGTGTGTGTGCATGTGTAAGGTGTCAGAGGCTAAACATTTATTTATGTATTTACTCATTTTATGGTTGGCGTCTTTGTCATTGTGAATGGATTGTGACTTAAGGTTGACCCTATTTGGAGAAACTTTCAAACAGCACTGGAAACTTCTTTTAAATAATGGAGCTAAAAAGAGAGAATTATAACATAAAAGGACAATCAGACATTCTCATAAAACAATCTGATACCAGCCACTGACTAGGCTGAGCAGGCTCTGAGACAGACAAACAAAAATAATGGTAGGGTAGAATAGAGAAGCGACCAATTTGGTAAAATTGGAAGAAAGTTAATAAGCAAAAAGTGTTATCAAGATGCTAGTTGGGAAGCAAGTCCTCAAGTATATCAAGTCAGAATATGACTGAGTAAAAAATGTGATGTTTTTTGCCATCAAAATGAGCAGCATAATGTCTTCTGAATCACAAGGGTATATTTGTTTGGAGTAAAAGTGTTCTGCAACAACACTGGTGTACTTGTCTTCAGCAATAATAAAATGAAAGGGATATGAAAGTGCTATGATGGGGGCTTTAATTGGGAGTATGAATGTGACAGAAAGGAACTATTACAAGTGAACTCCATAAAGAGGCCAGCTGGAATCTTACTGAATTCTTAAAGCAAAAATATGACATCATTACATAGAAGGTCCCCTAAAACCATTTGCATAGGTTGTGTTGATCTATAAAGCTAATTGTTTCAGCTTTTCACCAAGTGCTGGATGCTTCTAGTGGTCAATCACCACATTTAATTTGTCTAGCTGCTCACAGTACACATTCAAATTCATGATCTTGTCCATGGGGAGAAATTGAAAGCATAATTTTCTTCAAGTAAAGTCCTGCTTTGGAGGTTATTTGTGGTGGTTCATCTCACTTCCTCTATGATTGCTTGCACATTACATCATTATAGACAATCCATTTCTCATTCAATGTTACCATTCTCTTCCAAAAGATTGTTTATTCACATTTCTGCTATGAGTTACAGATGGAAATCCATTGGGGTGAGGCTAGCCTCACTCAACTGATGTGGAACCCAAACATTGAGCTGCTGACATAACCAAGTTGATTCAGATGGTTTTTCAACACTTGATTTGGATATTTGGGGAATATCTGAATCATTCTGGTCATATAATGAGGGTTGGTATCACTGTTCAACTGGAATGGCCAGCCAGAGAGAGGTGCATCTTGCACAGCAAAATTTCCCAGTTGAAAAACTCAAAACCACTTCTGGTACACATGTTCTGTAACAGCATTTCCCTGTACACAACAACAAACATCTTTCTACAGGTTTCTGCTACTTACTTGCTTTTTTGTAAATAGAAAATTATGAGTTGTCAATAATGTTCATATTAGTTCTTCATTTTCAGGGTGTTCACAAGCACACAAAAAGTGCTAATTGCCAGTTCACATCAAACTATGTTGAATTGTCAAGTATCTAACAAGTGCATATGTGCAAGGGACAGACTGAAGTTAGCTACTTATTAGAGTGCTTGAAGTTTAGAGTTAAAAAAAAAAGGACTTTTTTGGCCAACCCAATAAAATTCATTTTTCCACAAGACACAAAAGCTTATTCAGTATTACAAATTTTATTGATGTTTCTTCCAACACACACCCTCAATAGTTTCCTTAGATAAGACACCAATGTTTTACTTTGTTATAAATTTTATATGACTGATAATGAAATTAAATGATATAAAGAACAAGAGAATTGCAAATGCTTTGAAAGGTAATGAAGATTGTCATTATCATAAATATTAAATAAAATCTTACCTGTACTAATGCAGAAAGTGAAACTGGAATCATTTTCCCATCAGATTCCATTATCATGGCATGAACCATTCCTGAGAAGTGAGCTATGGCTATAATAGAACGTAGTGCCATATAGAAGCCATTCAGACACATCATAATAAGGGTCAACAAGAAAGCAATGAAATAATGATTATTTAGGGCTCCAATGCAGTTGTTGGTCCAGACACAATGATGGTCAAACCGATGAACACATCGATTACAAATGCCTAAAAACAATGAAAATATAGATATGAAAATTTCAGCGACAACTATATTGATTTCAAATTTGGTACAAGGCCAACAAGTTTAGAAGAGGGAATAAGTCAATTACATCGACCCCAGTAATCAACTGGTACTTATTTTATCAACCCCAAAAAGATGAAAGGTAAAGTTGACCTCAGAACATGAAGACAGACAAATTACCCAGTGTGCTAATGATTCTACCAGCTCACTGCCTTAAACACATACATACATACATATTAAAATAACTTCTCATGCAGCTACAATTACAATTCACCAACAAACAACAAGCACATGTTTTATACCATCTCAATGAGATTTTTTACTTTAGCATGAAACCATAGATATAATCAGGTGAAATGTGAGATTGTGATATCTATGCTTTTTTAAGAATTTTAATAGTGCGAATGGAAATTAGTCACAAATAGGAATAAAATCAAGGTATCTAATAATTAAACTACATTTCCAAGCACTATGAAAAATTCTTGGTCCAAAATTCTTAGAGACAACCGTGTATGAAGGAACACTGATATGGAGCAAAAACCAATTATCATTTCGTCATAGATCATAGAAGTTTCTTGTAACTTTCTCTTTCAAACAAATTAAAACTACTTCAGAAAAGGCTTAGTTGATTAATTGGACACAAAGTACAAATTCTTAATGAACTTCTTAATGAACAATTTCTTCGTTAAAAAAAATATGATTAATCCTGGCATTGCATTTGATTGAAATAGTCATGCTTTTCCTTCATGCACAATAATGATGGAAACTTCTTTTGAACAACTAATATTTTCCTTTCACATTAGCAATCATTTCTTCAGTGGACAATGTAAATGATCATTGTAAGTGGAGGTAACTTTTAACTGATCTTGAAAACATTTTATTTACTGATAAACAACAATATTCAAGCAGTTATCATCAAAAGAAATATTTAACATTTGAAGGATTTCTGTTCAACTTTTACCACTTTACTCAAAAAATTTGATGCCAACATGTTGTTTCTCTTTTTTGTTAAATTTTATGACAAAGGTAAGACATATTTGTGCCTTTAAATATACTTTTCTCAATACCAATATAAGGTTTGTAGAGATGGCTTGTTCCTGGAGAAGCTTAATCCTTTTATTTTGTATGTCTCAATGTAATAAACTTGTAAATATCTAAAAGAAATAGTTTCATTTTCATGCAACTTCATCACAACTAAATCAATAGTAACCTAAAATGATTCAGAAGAGTCAGTGCTTAAGTCTGATTTCACAGTGTTTAGTTGATGCAACATAAATTTCCCTTCTGGATAGAACAGTAGGCTATTTCAATTAACATTCCAATATAAATTTGGTACCTGTTCCTGTCAGCTATCTGAATTGAAAAATGCCTGTAATGAAATATAAATCAAGACTGCAGTCATTTTACTTCTAATTAAGATAGGATTAGTTTCCAGTAGCAAGTAGGTTCAATGTTATTACATAACTAACTTTACTTGTTAAACAACTGACCAGAAAATCTCCATCTAAACTACAGCTTTACAACAGATAATAATAAACTATCACTAGTTTTGCTAATGGTGGCTGTAATCTCTGTAAGGGTGATAAACAATTCTAAACTTTCTCTATACTTCAATATATTTTTAAATGACTTAGAGGGGGAATGATACTGCCTATTGTCTCCAAATAAGAAATAAGATATAAATACAAAATATCATTCCTTAAATTTAAAGAAACTGGTTGTTCTGACATCAGTCAATTCAATTAAGAGCATAAAGTGAGATATGTTGGTGTGCTGTGAGAAGAAATATCTAACATTTTGAGAAAGATCTATCTCCAGGGAATGGAAGTAACTAGAAAAACAATTTTTTTCATAAAGTTAAAATAATCCTATTTCCTGAATTTACTAATTAGGGAAGTAACATCATATCCAATGAAATCTTATGAAAATAGCTAATATTCATTCTATACACTAGTTGTACTGGGAAGTTATGCATAAAACTAATCAAATAGTTGTTATGTATGTATATATGACACATAGTCAGTCAAAGATACATCTGCCTTATTTTAACATTAGTCCAATTTATAACAGGTTAAAAAGATCATAAAACTAAATACAATGAAATAAATATCATTAGACAAAATAAGTATCAAATATCAATAGATAACACCAGAAAAATGAATTAATAAACCATTGAAAAACAAAATCAGAAACACTTACTACAATGTTTTGACCGGGCTGGTTTAACAAAATTGCAAGTCTTACAAACAGTTTTCTTCTTATAGAGGACACCATCAAAGGCATAAATAGAAATGAAGAGAGCATGGTTGTTTTGCGTGATTTCTCCAGGGTCTGCATTACATAACTTGTAGAAAGCCAAGAGGTTAAGAAAAAGCAATAACATGGGAACAAATACATGGTTGTCATCGTGGTAAATACCATACAATATTGGGAAGATATCAATGACAACAATGGCATGACCACATAGAACCAAGGTACCAAAAACAATCTGCATTGTTGGATTTCTGGAAAGAAAAGTAAAACAAATTTCTTTTAGAAATGTAAATTTGTTTAAAATAATAAAATTAATTTATATATAATTTCTTTCTAATTCTATAAAAAAATATACACATGAGGCTGTGCAGTAAGACGTTTGCTTCTCAATCCCACTGCATATCACTTTAGGCCAGTGTCTTTAATTATGGTCCTAGACTGAGAAAAGCCTTGAGTGGATTTGGTACACAGAAACCGAAATAAGCTGATTGTTTGCTTGTTTGCTTGCATGCATGCATGCATACATACATACATACATACATACATACATACGTTGTATAAAAGATCATGGGTAAGGCCAAAATAATGTGAATTAATGTAGACTTACCTTGTACTCAATATTTCAGGGTTATAAACCCCATTTTCAAAAAAATGACAGAAGTATCTGCCTGCATGTGTTCCTTAATGCATACATGCAGTTTTCTTGTCATGCTTCCAATGTAGGATGTGCCACGTTTGCCACAAATGATCTCATATACGACATAGGTCTTCTGGCACAATTCAGGGTCAGTTTGACAATGTGAACTCCTCAAGAGTAGTGAGAGGTGTTGTTCTTGGACAGAGCTTTTCTCAGGGAAGGGCCGGTGTGCACTATCTGTATGTCTAGTCCTTCCCTGCGAACTGTGTGTTGTATCGCTGCAGTAGTTCTGTCATCAAAAGTGTTGTAGCTTTAGGAAGCACATGCTGGACTTGGGAGTATGCTGGTTCTTCTGGGGTTTATTGACCTTGATGTTCTTCAGGTGCCGTTGTTTAGCTAAACATGGTGGGTACCCATTCAGAGTTAGGTCTCTGAGGAACTGTTTGGTGTTGACAGCCTTGTCAGTCGCATTGCTGCAATTGTTGTTTATACATGAAATCTCGTTTCTCATGTATGCAGCTTTCGCTCTGATGGGCAAGGTTGATTGGTAGTGGATGAAAAGTTTCTAATAGTGGCTTTTCCATAGAATTTGGTAAATATGGAGCATTCCTCTGTGATCTTGAGTTGAAAGTATGCATTAAGGAACACATGCAGGCAGACACTTCCATGAAGAAACATCTACAGAAATGCCAGACCCAGGAATTCACAGTGCACATCGAGGCAACACAGCAGAACAGGAGCAACCTTAGAAGCTCTGAGGCCATCCTCATACACCAAAAGAAACCCAATTTCAATAATAGAAGGGAGTTACAGGAAGCTAGGTGGTTGCTGCAGCAACACTCTTCTGCACATGTCCACTCCACACATGCTCACATATATGCACAATGGCAACATTCATCAATTTCTTGAAAATGTGGTCATAACCCCAAAATATTGAATACATTAATTCACATATTTGTTTCTTGTGATTTACTTCGCATTGTTTTGGCCTTACCCACAATCTTTTATACAATATATTCTACACAGTGCTTCACAGTAATTATTCCATATATATATATATATATATAGATATATACATACTCACACACATGGATATGCATGCATATATATTAAATTCCATAAATTAGTAAAAAATTTGTAAAGTACAAGATTTTTGAGAGACTTTATATTGTAAAATGTATTTACTATGGTATTTATATGCAATTCTGATGAACAGAAACATTTTCTTCATTGAAGGGGCCCATTCAAAAAGTTACATTTCTTCCTCAATGTGTAAAATATTTTCTCTATTTTAATTTTCTGCATTACTTTTCGCTGATGCAGAATTTCACTAGTTTCTTTCAATTCTACTGCTTCACTATTTATTCTTAAAGTAAGAATTATTTTTCTGTATTGTTTTGTTCTCAATTATATGTATATAAATATTTATTTTAAGAATTTTTTAAAGAAACATTTTAAGAGTTCTTTTGTGATGTCTTTTTTTTTTTTCCAGAACTTGATAAAATTAGGCTGCAGAGGCAAGTGTTTTCTATGAAACTGCAAAATCGAGACTTTCGAGACATGATATTCTTGCATTACTGTGAAGGAAAAACTGTTGCTGAATCCCAAGAGGTACTTCATGAAGTATTTCAAGACCAAAGCCCCCCATATTGTACTGTTCAATTTTGGTTTAAAGAATTTGAACAAACTAATGAATGTGCAGATAGTGAAATTCTTAACACAACTGTTACCCCTCAAAACATTGAAGCAGTTAAACTATTATTAAAAGAAGATTCTAGAGTGACTTATAAAGAGTTAGAAAGTGTATTGAATATTGGATCAGAAAGTGTTCGGTCAATCCTTCATGATTATTTATATGTTCGCAAACTAAATATGTGCTGGGTTCCTCAAATCTTAAGTGAAGAGCAGAAGTTGGCCAGAATGGAATGGTGTGAGTTTATGCTAAAAAAGTTTCAAAATGGAGCACATCAGAAAATTGAAAATATTGTTCTTGGAGTTGAATTCCAACTTTATCAATATACTGAATCTAAAAAGCCATCTACAGTATGGACTTTCCTCGATGAAGATTACTATCTTAAATGGAAACATCCACCAAATATACAAAAAAAAACAATTGTAAATTTTTTTAGTAAATCTGGTAACCTTGCTACTATTTTACTCAAAGACAAATCCAAAGTTAATCCTAGCTGGTATTTAACAAAATGTTTACCTGAATTATTTGAAAAGATCAAAGAAGTAAGAAAAGATTCTGGACTCCAAGGTATTCTTCTCCATCATAGTAATATAAATGTTCTTACTGCTGCAGTGACTATGGACTGTCTTGCTGAGAATAGCATTCAATTAATTACACATCCTGCTCACAGTCCTGATTTATCTCCTTGGGATTATTTTGTATATCCTAAAGTGAAAAAAGATCTTATTGGAATTAAATTTAACAAGCCTGGAGATGCTCTTAGTGCATTTATTCAAGCTACTACGTTGCTAACCCCTCAAGATTGGATTGAATGTTTTGAAAGCTGGTTTAAACATATGGAATTATGTGTGGAATCTCAAGGGAACTATTTCAAAGTAACTTGATTATATGATATTTTTTTTATACGCAGAATGAAACTAAACATAAATATGTTTAAAAAAGAAAAGAAGTTATTTTTTTCAAATTACCTTCTTACCAAATTATTAGATTTTGTTTATGTAAAAAAAAATTTTTTTCTAAATGTATTGTAATTGTTAGATTAGTTCATGAATGTCTTTATAATGACTTTTTCTGTGATAGTATGTTTTTTTATAATAGAAATATATTTTTCAGTTGAAGAGGAAAACCTCACTAATTATATATACTAAATACAATATTAACACTTGAAAATCTTTAAAATATTGAATTGTAGGAAAATGTTCAAAGAAGTTTTATGTTTAAAAAGAAACCCACCAACTTTGAGTCAAATCTTCAATCTCAGTTATTATGAAGGCAGCTGTTTTCTAGCTACTTGATCTACTAGAAAAAACAGCCAAATTTCCATCAAACTGCATACTATACATTCTTAAAAGCAAAAAATGCATTAGATACACACTACATCTGAAGTAAAAAAAAAAAAAAAAGATGGGATGGTCACAGCTAGAATGCTTTTGATCACAGATCTATTTGCTCAGTTTGGGCTGACCTGAGCTAAACAACCACAACAATGTCATTGTAAAAATATTGGCTATATTATTTATATTATCTAAAGTTGTCTTTTAAATTTCATCAGTTACATGTCTTCACCTTCATTCAGATATGTGAAACAGATTCAGGATTTCACACATTGAAAGAATTGCTTGTGAAACAAAAACTTGCTTACTGTTTACTGCATTAGATGGTGTTTGACTCAAGACAGCTTGCAGGATGCTTTTGTAATGTTTCAGGTTTTCTAGTTTACAAAAGGAGAAATAAGAACCATGTTCTCATTGTTGTTTTGCTTTTTAATTATTTATTTTGATTTTTTTTCATGTTGCATGGGTTAAATGGGTTTGCAATATATTTTTCTATTTGTCTCATTTTTGTAAGGCTCCTCAGGTGTAGCCTAACTAATTCTCAAGTCTTCCTTGGTTTGATTCCAAAATGAATATCCTCCACCATCACTTCACTGCGCTTTCACTCAGCAAGCATCAGTCATTTACATGAATATTGACCAATGCTTTGATATGCAGTTACTTTCTCACTTCATATTTTTTGTACTTCCACTAGATTACCATCAATCATTTTTCTCTAGTCACTGTAGTTTCTCTGCTCTCATACAGTGGGTGGAAATCCTTTATTACCAACAGACATGCCTTCTCTAATCTCCCTACTTCCAAATCCCAATCACTATGCTGCCATTGACTCTACACGTAGCTCTAATTATATCATCTAGTTAGCAGAACCTATCTATAACTTCCAGCAAACAATTTAAACTATTCATAGTCCACAGTGCATCATAGCTGCTCATACTGTCATTTTCTTTATGTTCTTGTCACTTACTCTATTAATTTTATGATATCAATCTCTGCACAAATCTCACTACACTTCCTGAATACACAGTATTGTACTCCTGTACATTTTCTGAATGTCAAAAAATGTTACACTCTTGATTATGATTGGAATTTTGTGATCAAGAATTAATTTGTTGCCTGTCAGTCCTTTTAACTCTAGCCTGAGATAGAGTTGATTGCTTGGTTGCAAAACCTTCATTCTCAAAAGTAAATTACTACTGTGACACAAACATATTTTGAAAGTTTCAGTAATTTTCATGGAAGGTCTTAAGTTCTCCTTTATGTCATAAATTGCTCAACTGATCTCTGCTGCAAACCATATTCCATTTATTTTCTTTTTTCAGCAATTTTGCATGGTGACACTTGCATGCCACTTTCTTTTCTTTGTCTCTGGGAACAAATTTTTTTTTTCATCCTAATCAGGATTCCTCACAATACAGACCTAAAACATATCACTCATTTTAGCTTCATATTTTGCAGTATCCAACTGAGTAATTTTCTGTTCATTCAGCTGTCTTTCTTTACATAAATAGTTGTGCTTATCTTGTTTTTAGTTTGAACTCATCTAGCATTATTCTGATTTGAGGCACATTCCTTTCCAGAAAAGAAAAAGAAAAAGAAATTAGTTCATAATTGTTAAACCCTTAATCAGAAGAATATTAATCAAGATCTCATTTTCACCTAATTGGTGAAAAACCTGTTTTTTTGGCTTGCTCTCAGAGGTTTGTACTACAGATACTGAATTGATTTTCTTCACAGAACTCCAGAAACCTTATGATGCTTAGAATATTGATTAGCAATACAACAGGCACCATGATACTCATTAAATATATGTAGGATTAACAAACAGTAGAATTGATTTTATGAGGCTCTAATGAAAGCTAAGCTGTCAAAATAGGACCATCATAATCCCAGCTGAAGATTTCAGTGGTTGAAGCAAAAAATAACAATAGATATTCAAGTATTGGTTGATGATTGAAAGCTGCTGAATAAATTTATACATCTTAAAGATAATCTATAAAAAATTTCATATATCATGTAAAACTTGATTCATACTTTTTTTTTATTTTAAAGATTTCTAAGATGCTGCTAAATTTTGAAGCAAAGTCAGTTTTTCAGCTTAAAATATTACACAAAATACATATCTGTTAATATATATTCAACAAAACATATAGCTTAATTTTTTTTTACACATACATCACAGATCATGTCTTTTCTAAATATTTGCCATGATAGTTTTTTCTAAATTTACTCCATGCAGCTTCTGGTCATCCTTCACCATAATTTAAGAAAATGTTTTGAATCATTCTTGCTTGCAGACAGTGTAAGTATAGCAATTAACTGTGAATGGAGCAAATGTGCTTCATTGTTGTAATTGTATCACTCATTATAAAAAATCATACTTATCTCATTGGAAGAGATGTTAACCTGGTTCTTGTTTTAACTGTTTAGGGCAATATTCAATGTAAATCAGAAAATAAAAACTTACAAATTCCTTAACATGCTGTTGATATATTTTGTTCTAAATGCCAGCATAAACTTTTGAGAAAGTTTTTATTCTACTTCATTATTTAAATGACCCTTTTGTTTCTTTTTAACTGTGAAATCTTTTCCTAAGGAATCTGTTATCTCCCACTAATCAGGTTTACCAAGCCAACAAAGAGTGCAACACTCAGTCACTCAGCATGTTAAAAGTAGCAACCAAATCTCCCTCAAATCACATCCTATCATCTTCAATGGCTCAATAGAAAAATAAAAAGAACTGCTACAAATATTATTTGCTTCAGTTCATAGTAAGAACAAAATATCAAGATCGAATCAGTTGTCTATAAGTGAAGCAGCTGTTGAATTATCTTAAGTAAATTGTAATTTTTTTTTTTTTTTTTTAATTAGTCTCAAGTCAATTGAATAAACTTCCAATGTAACCAGTTTTACCAACTCTAGAATGCGAATGTCATACTCTTTATAATGGGACAAATATAAGTTGACTACACTGTATGCAGGCCAAACAACTACTGTATATACTGAAGTATAGGTCAACATTTTCAGACCAATTTTTAAACCTGTAATTAGGTCAAACATGCCTCAATTCTGCAGGCGTTGCCACAGCTCAAAATGTTTGCTTTTTCAAAAGAATACCTGTATAGTGTTCAGCTCTCTAAATATAGGTTTCAAAACTAGTCTCGAAGTATATGAGAAATATGTGTTCATATGTTAGGTTGGTAATATAAAAGCTTATATGAAGCTCTTAAAAATAATCAAGCATATATGCAAACAAAATCACATATTTATTTACCTTAGTTATACATCCTGTGCCACTGCTTGTTGGTAGTTGGCATGTCTTTGCACAGAAGACTACATCAGATTTTGATATCAAAGCTTGTGCTGTATTTCAGTATTGAATTGAGATATGTATCTAATCTGAAGTTGAGACTTCACATGTGCTTCTGAATAGTAGCATAACTTTTGTGGCC
>JAOPJW010005814.1:62245194-62257824 GCA_027122535.1 Octopus maya
CAACGAAAAAAAATTTCCAGTGAATCTGAGAACTGGGATTTGCAGCATATTAGGAGGTCAGAGTACTTGATTCCATGCAAAAAATCAGAAATTTTTTTTTTTTTTTTTTACTTTAATGAAAATCATGCAGGTGTTACTCTAAAAAATTACCCAAATAGCATACACAACATTTTATAACAAAAGCTGGACAGGTACACATATGCTCACAGACACACATAATCAGGAAAACACACACAACCAAACCACTCAGGCCTCCACAGAAAACCAAACAAACAGCGGTAATTTTTCAGAGGGTTGTTACTCTGAAAATGTTAACGAAATAGAAGAATACAATGAGGGTAAAACTGCCTGCAGGGAATCCCCCCCCACCAAAAAAAAAAATGCGTGCTGCTGGACTTGGAAAAATATAGAAAGTTAAAAAAGACTATTGGGTCTGATGTGGACCCCATAGGGCAGGAGGTAGGGTTTGATACCCTGCATCCTGTCATTGAATACAGAGAAGTGAAAGCACTAAAAGTAATTGACAGCTTTGTTAAAGTAAAACATTTTTAGATAAACTATGAAAGAAAAAAAAAAGAATAAAAAATGTATTAAATGTGACTACTCGAGTACAGGGTTCGAGTAGCCATTGCATCCCCACATCCATATAATATCATCCCATCATTCATCTGCTTTATTTTTTCTTCCCCACTGCATGTTTTGTCTGTCCTTGTATTGTCCTCTCTGTATTTCACCCCTTGTGGGTAATAAAGAATTAAGAGATAATGTCTGCCACCAACCACACTTTCCTGGTTTTACAAAGTTTACTGTATACAGAAGCGGGCATTATTTCAGTTTAACATTATAAGGATCATAACTGGCAATGAGGATTTAAACAACTCATGAGGAATTAAGAAACTTGCCGAGGATTTAAACAAACTCAACGAGAATAAACCAATTCACGTGGTATTAAGAGAAACTCGAAGAGGAGTTAATAAACTCACAAAGTTGGTGTATGAATTCTATAGAAAGTCATAAGAGTATGGAAAATATATTGGCAGGTTTGCTTGAGTTGCAAAAACAGCAACAACAACAGCAGATACAACTGCAAGTGCAACAATAGAAGCAACAACAACAATTAATATTACATCAGCAAATGCTGCAATTACTGAAGTTATCAGGATAGTTGGTCCATGGTGAAGTAATTCACGAACAGTTGAGTGTTGGAACCTGGGTGAGTTGCTTGTTGAGTTGTGTACGTAGAGATGTTGATGTTAGGACGATGGTGGCGATGGAAATGGAGGTCACTGAATGCTGTTAAAGATTGCAAAAATGATGATGAAGATTGTATTCAGAATAATAATGATAATGATAATAATAATAAGAAGAACAATAGCAATTGATGATTGTGATGATGAGGATGATCATATTTGTAATAATAATAATAATTATTATTATATTTATAATACTAATAATATTATTAGTAATGGCGATTGCAATGAGGATGATTGTATTCATAATAATAATAATAAGTTGGTGAGTCTCAACATGGCTGCTGTTGTGTTGTCACTGGAACTTGCTGTGTCTTGTGTGGTCAGTGACTAGGCTTTAAAAGGTCTGGAACCAAAAGACATCAAGATGAGAGGAAAAGCTGGGTTTTTATAAGGAGTTGTAGGCTCAAAACTGAGTTGAGAAGAGGCTGTCACACTCGACTTTATTTAGGGGGCTTTGATTGGTTATATGCTGCATATTGGCATGATAGAGTAAGAGACAAATATTTGATATTTAACTCTGTGCAGATATCTTACAATGTTTTACTGCTCTCATATCTAAAATTGGTTATCTCCTTCAATTATAATCATTAACGACTAAAAGAAAAACTAACCATTTAAAAACTTCATGACAATAGTTCAAGGTGGAGCCCACTTTATTGCCAAGAGGCTACATAGTCGGAAGGCAATAAGTTTGTCATTGGATAACTGATTCAGGCCAGTGCTTCTCAAACTATCTTATGAGGCGTACCAGCAGTTTTGTTTTCTTTCCAATGTGCCAGGAACTGGTAATATTTCTTAGTAATATTAATTTACACTGGAAACAATGTATATAATGAATATAAATAAAAGTTGATGATATCTTATATTCATTTTGTAAACAAATAATACAATATTACATAATCATTTTATAATCTTAATCTTTACTAATGTGAAAGGTGAACCTGCTTCTTCTTTGTCAGTTTATTTAGTCGTGGTTCAATTGAGGACCATGCCACGCACAATGGAGAATGAATATCCATATTATTTCTGTACTTTGTCTTAATAACACTTGTGGTTGAGAAGCCTGTCTCACAGAGGTATGTTGAAGGAAATGGAAGAGTTTTCAGGGCAATTTCACTAAGCTCAGGATATTCTGCTTTTACTTTAATCCAAAAGGAACCAAGTAATGTGGTAGTTTTGAAACTCCTCTTCAATCCTTCCTCACTAGCCAGATCCAACAATTTGTCCTCTATAATGACATTTAAGTCATCTTGCAGTGAAATAAAAGGATTTCAAATCCATCCATTCCCTTTCCATGGATCTTCTGCCGGAAAGTAAAAACTGAAACCGGTCTGCCAGGTTCGTCAAGTGTTTTCTGATGACATTTCGTAGAGATGTAACATTAAGGTCTTTGCCTGCATCAGCGATGATTGTCGCTAATTGACGAAACATGTCATAACAATCTCTTGACACTTGACTCTTCCATGCTTCTAGTTTTCATTTCTGTTCATCGATCTTGTTTGCCATTGTAAAACATGAAGCCATCATTCCCTGCATGTAGGTGTTAAGATCATTAAAGATAGCAAAATTATCAACCAAATAAGCCAGCTTGGTTAACCAATTCACACCTCCAAACAATTGTGACCAATTTGGATTTTTGTCCTGAAGAAACTCAGCAAGCTTGTTTCATAGCTCAAACACTCTTGACAAGATTTTCCCTCTCGATAACCAACACACATCAGTATGCTATAGGAGTTGTTTATGATTAGCTCCCATATTATCACATAATGCAGCAAATTGTCTCAATTTTAAAGCATTCACCTTTGCATGGTTCACAATGTTTACAACCTCTCTGAGCTCGCTGCTTAGTTCTGTTGACATTTTTTTGTTGCAAGACTTTCTCAGTGAAGGAAGCAGTGCATCAACTTGCAATATGGGGCAAGCACCTTAATCTGAGTAACTACTCCTGAATGCCATCCAGTCCTTGCGGCAGCGCCATCAGAACATATGCCTACACAAAACTTGAAATCCAACCCACATTTGTTAACGATGTAGTTGCTCACAGTCTTGAATGCTTCAGAACTAGTTTTTGTTGGCAATGAAGCAGAAAAAAAAAAACTCTTCTTTCAAATCACTTTCATGTTCAAAGCACACATACACCATCAGGATCACTTGATTAGCAAACTTTGTGCATTCATCAAGTTGCAAAGAAAAGTAGTTTGCTAATTCAATCCATCCTATGAGCTGATTTTCCATATCATGAGCCAGATTATGAATCTGTCAATCTATTGTGTCATTTGAAAGTGGCATCTGAGCCACTTTCTTTGCCGCCGGCTCGCCTAGCATTTCCATGCAGACAGCTTGAATACATCCTATCACCAATTCTGTATGGCTTTTTAGCCTTAGCAATTCAAAGAGCTACCTTATAAGAAGCCCGCAATGCACAAGTATTTATGTGTGACACTTCAAAGATCTGTTTCTGATGGCCTTTTAAATCAACATGCTTTCTTTCAAAGAACTCTTTTAGCTTTGAACTCATTTCTTTATGTTTTGTATTCAAATGTCTCTTGAGATTTGATGGCTTCATTGAGTTGTTGACCAACACATTTCCACAAATAACAACTGCGGTTTTTGCACTTGCCCATCATTTGTGGCTACAAAAGTGTATGAGGAGTTATATTTCCGAGTGAAGCTAGTATGAAATTTTTTTGTCAGTAATACTTCAGTTTCATTTACATCGCTGTCATTTGATTCAAAATCATGTTCAGCAACCGGATGTCTTGGCTTGATAAATAATTCCATAGGGGCTTGCTTCACCATCTGTAAATTAGGGATAAAAATAATATTGTCGCAAATATTCAAGTATTTCTTTTATTTAATTTTATTTTAAGGTACTTAGTTTTTTCTTTTATTTTTTCTAACGGAAGAAAATATTTTCTGTGCGTAACAATTATAATTGAATCTTTCTTTTCATTTCATTGTGTTAAAAAGAAAATTAATATTCTGATATAATCTTGAGAAAACGTAACCAGTAGGTAAGGAATTTAGTTAAGATTTTTTCTTCTCATAATTTTAGTTAAAATTTATTATTATACAGGATAAAAATGGGAAAGTTAAGATTATTCTTACTTACATTCTTAGATCAGTGGGTTATGACAGGGTCCCAAATGACAAACACACATGTATCCGTATCTGTTCAACTTCTTGATGGCAACTGCAGGTGATCAGCCTATTTACAAGGTTGCCAGATATCACCACTCACCAGAGCTCCACAACTTCAACTCACTCATCGCTAGAAACTTCCTTTCTATAAGTGCAAACACTAATATAATCTTAATATTACACCAGTAAGCTATGGTAAATAGAAAATACATATTGTCATATCACAAATATACTACATTTACTTACACAATCTCTACCACGGTCAGTGAGTACCATGCTCCACTGCCCAGCTGGTAAGTTGTTTACTGTAGTGCATAAGGCGAAATTACTAAAATTATGCTAGTTTCTTACTTTTCTGGAAACTCGCTGCATACCGGTAGCTGATGGCTTGCGAACCGGCACTGGTCCACAGACCACCACTTTGAGTAGCACTGATTTAGGCAATAAATTAGAATATTTTTTTATGAATAAGAGGTTATATGTATATAAATAATTTTTTTATTATTACTACTTTCCTTTCGTAGGAAATTACTTTCACTTTGCTTTTCCCAGAAGATCACTTTCACTTTTTCTTTGAGAAAAATCAGTTTTATTTTCCCCATTTCACTCTCCATGAAAGAGATGAGCTCTTATAAAGTAATTTACTCTGAAATGTTATTGCATTTATATGCTAGTCTCTTTACAATAGATTTAGATGCTACAAGAACAAAGAGATGGTTATTGTTTCTACTGGTGTTGTTGGTGAAAAGTACATGGTACAATTATTAAAATAAATATTTAGATGTCATCAAAGACACATCAGCCATAGAAATCCTTCACAAATACCACCATCCAGATGACAAAGCAATACCTCAACTGAAGGAAGCCATATATGAAGATGTAACAAAACCGATCAAATGATTATTTGATGCAATAGCTCAGGGGAGGCATCAAGATGAATGTGAGAGAGACCAGCTCCCAGAGTTCTATAGTGTGTGCACATTAATTCAAAGATCCAGGAATGCCTTTGTTTCCCTAGTATCTTGAATATGTCATTCTGGAAAAATGAAAAAGGGACATATCCACATGAAAGGCTCCTGTTACATTTGAACAATGACTGGGGTGCATGGATGGTACATTTCAAACATGTCCATTACTTAAACAATTCTTTGCAGGTGAAGATAGGGCTCTCTCATATTTGTCCACTCACTTGACTGGGGAAACAAGCACTTAGTTATTATGGTCAATTGCAAAGTAGTACTTTTGTGTAGTGGTGAGCAGTTAATTATTACTGCCATGAAAAGTGAGCTGCTGATGGCCAATGTTAATGGCTGTCATTTCCACTTTTGCCTGTCTATACGTTTTCAGGAGTTATGGTTGTCTGGAACATGCTGGAAATATGAATACCTCTAAAAATCAGAGGTTTCCATTAGTTATTTGCCATTGGCTACTATATGACAAAACTCCTGTCAGTTATCAGATTTTCTCATTCAACCATATCTAGAGTTGCTAGGCTTTATTCTGCATAGTTACAAAAACAACTTTAATGACATCTGTCAGTTGCTGATGTGGAAAGTGCATAACAGAAATGCCGAAACCAGCACAAACAGCTTAGGGGAATGTGAGATCAGGGCATTGTTCTTGATGTTTGTTAGTCACCCTTAATGATATTGAATACTATCACTGTCATCAGTCCAGCCATGGGGCATTAGTTATTTTCATAATTGTATTTTGTAGCTTTTCATTCAGGATAGAACATTAGGTTGTGGTAAAAGAATGTTTTTTGGTTGACCAAACCTCACAGTCTAGTTCTCTGAACCCCAGGTTAGCAAACCTGGGGATCTAAGCCAACACTGATGAGAGAGGAGATTCACTTAGTCTCGTAAATGAAAGAAAAGACACCTGAAATCACAGATTTGATGCCTTAAGAGACATTATAAGTCAAGAGATAGAGCCCTAGTTAAATAACCCATTTCCAGTAATCGTGTCTATCAGAGAATTCTGTAGGGTGAAAACAGTGTTAGAATATGTACTACCATTGAATCTTCCTGATTTTCTATTAAACCTTCTGAATACTGGGTTCCCAAACTAATGGCCTTCTGATAGTAGCAGCTCACTCAGGCTGGGGAATCTTCTTAATATCAGGTGAATTGCTTATATTAAATTACTGTTGTGGGCTGAGATCTTAAACATATTTTTTAATTTAGATTTTTTTGAGACTTTGTCTGGAGGTGGTTCCAAATTTGAATATGTCCATAATAGTTTCTTACCCCTGCTATCGCCTAATGTCTTGTTTTATTATTCTATTATTACTACAATGTAAGGGCTACTAGGTTCATGATCATAAAGTTGTGGATTTGATTACTATACTAGGCAACATTATGTACTTGACCAAGGCTCTTCATTTCATGTTGCTGTCTTCTCAGTTGATCTAAGTATTAGCTAAGAGCTGGTGCTGCCTTTTCTCTCTCTAAAGCTGTTACATCCCAAATAGTCTGCTGGATCAGAGGGTGAGAGGGTCAATAGAGTGTGTCATGACTACATAGGCACCTAAAACTATTGGTGAAAGTATATATATACGACCAATTTATACTCTTGGGAGTGATGGCTGTAGTGTTACAATGTATGCAGCTGTTCAGAACTTATTGTTTTGCTCTTAACTTAATTGAAGCTGATTATAACACTTTTATTGAGTTATTACTATTTTCTCCCCATTTCAAAGTCTATCATATTTCCTTTCGATAAGTTTATGCAATCTAATAACTCCCCACTACACGCTATTTAACCTCCTTATCATGCACAATTTAGTCCTCATCGTGTTTAATGTAGCACTGTCAAACTTTAACTAAACCATAAGGTTTGAAAGGTTTACAATTACAAATAGAAAGGGAGAAATTATCGTAAACTTTTGATATTTCTAAAATTAAAAAACAAAATACAAATTTTGAAAACAATCTTTTTCTGATTTGTACGCTGAAAATCTCGAATCTTTATAAAGTTTTCGAAAATAATTAATAAGAAAACATGTAGCAAGTGGAGACAAAATGTCAGTGTATGTGTATGTGCTGTCGGAAAACATCCGAAGCAAAAAATGTATACATTCTGTTCGATGTATTGTTATCACTCACTTTCCCCAATGACGATGTTATGTCCCACTCCTCCATTATAATAAGATGGAAAGAAAAAGGAAAGCAAAATACAACTGTATATTTTATGTTAACACGCCGGGCAAAATGCTTTGCGGAATTTCGTCCGTCTTTACGTTCTGATTTCAAATTCCACCGAGGTTGACTACTTAGCCTTTCAACCTTTCGGAGCGATAAAATAAGTACCGGTTGAGCACTGAGGTTGATATCATCGACTTACGCCCGCCCCTGAACTTGCTGGCCTTGTGCCAAAATTTGAAACCAGTATTAGCTGCAGTTGTATTGTCTCTTTTTCTTCCGAGAATGAAAATATATTCCTGGAAAAATCATTTAAAATACTCTTCTTAGGGAAAATAATTTAAAAAATTATTTTCATAGGAAATAATTTAAAAGCACTCTTCCTGGAATAATAACGAAAAATGAAAGTAGATATTCTGTGCTACAGTAGCAAATAAACCATTTGGCAAATTAAAGTGAAAGTGAAAATATATGGCTTCTGAAACACTCATTTTCTAAGAATACAAACTTTACTGAAATGTACAAGTATTAGTGGATACTTATCTACTCTAAATGACTAGTTCCCCGAGCAAGTAGTTATCTCTATGATAGTCAGCTGTCCTATGAACCTAGATTGCTCTATCTTTTTTTATATATCTAAGTTTGCGTTGCCCAATGTGTCCTTCCTTTTTTAAAGACTGTAAGGGACGTTTGGTTGCTTTTCATATAGTCGAGTGATTTGAAAGTTATGCTGTTTTGCACCGAGTCAACCCTGAACCAGCAGACAATGTTTGTTTATATAGTTTCACTTCGACCTCTTGCTTTCTACGATAGCTTGACTTTCGTTTTGCCCTATGCTTTTACGCTCGCGTGTATATATACAATTATATATATCAGTATTTACATACATACACACACACACATATATATACATATATATATTATAGTGTGGTAAATCCGTGCTTCGTGACAATAAAGGTAGTACTTACTCAAGATTTTGATTAGTAATGAAAGGTAATTTATAACGACTAATTTCATTGGTTATTTACGCCAAGGTGCTTTGTTTTTTTATATATCTCTCTCTCCTCCTCCTGCGACCGTAATGCTTCCTTCCCTCTCTTTAACCATAACCTCTTACTCCGCCTCCTTATATAGAAATTGTCGTCATCGCCATCGTCGTCATTTCACAGCGCATATAAAGACCTGCTACAACTTGCGCGGTGATCATTGAGAAACAATACATTTCAGACTGTCTTCAATTTTAATAATCACTTATAAATTGTATTTGATTCCAAACATTTCTCAGAATTTCTTACAATGTCATCTGATCAAGATCCTTTCCCATTCACTTCACTTGATAATATTATTTTGTTGACTGATTCGTACAAGGTAAATATTTATATTTTGTATTTTCAATAGAAAAATAGTATTAAGAATGAAAGCGAAAAACCTCAATTAGGCGGCGGGAGGAGGAATACTTTTTGTTTTATTTTCTTTCTTTAATAATTTTTAACATTACAGTTTTGCTAAAGTTTAAATTAACAATAATTGTAAATATATTGTTTTTAGGTTAAATACTTTGTTTTGTACTAATTTGAATTTTCAGTTTTAACAAAATCCTTGTTTTCATTCATGTATATTGCATGCAACCGGCACACATGTATCATCATCACTATTTATAGGAAAGCGTGCATAGCAACACCAGTCAACTTAATGCCAACGAGGAATAATAAAGCGTTAAAATTAATAATATATTCTGTTTCTATAAAAATTAATCACTGAACCACTACTGTTATGCTAGTCTCCATTCTGATTTCGTACAACGTATTGGTATTCTTTTGGGTTTTTTTTAAAAATACTCATTTGTAAACTTTCGTTTTAGCGAATGATTTCTAATTTTACGATTTTCACTTAGGGTTGATATTCACCTTACTATTAAACAAAACAAAATCTTGCTTAAAACTCATCTCTACTTTTTGATCTCGACGTCGATTCAGTAAACAACTCTCTTTACGATTCACTAGGAATTTGCCCCACCCTTTTTATTGCGCAACGTTACACAAGACAATTGTTGTTCAGTCTCGAGTCAACCCTGATCGATCAGACCTCTGATCAAAGGTATTCCAACCATGACCGTACGTTTTCAGCTTTATGTAAGACTACATTATGTAAGGCGATAGAATCTGGTTTAAGGGGAAATCTTACAGATGGTCTAGTGATGTTGTTTCTCTTGCTTGTTCTGGAGACAGTTAAGTTCAGTACACGAGTCAGAGTTCGTCGAGTTGTGAAGTATTTTTTTAATATTATTTTTAAGTAAATCTTCCGGCGATCCTCGGGTATAACGAACTAGTTTTACTTTCTTAAACTTAAGCTGATGCAATTTGGTGGCGGCGGAGTACTTTTATATTGATGCTGTGCTGCGGCCAAATTCGTCATCATAATGGACATTTTAAAGTTTCATTGTTCTAAATAGAAAGGTATGAATTGTATCGATTCATCAATATTGGCGATCCTTTAGTATAACGCTCCACTTTAACGTCTGTGTAGTTACTGCTACTATCGTTCTAGACCAGTGGTTCCCAACGATTACTTTTACATTTGGACCCCTTTTGATTTTCCTTAGGTTGACCCTCAGAGTCATTTGATATTTAAGAAATTTTATTATATTTTTATAATTAAATAATTATCAGGAACTATTAAAAATAGTTAAAATATTTTGCGTATTGTAGAAGTATATAACCAGTTTATTTCTCATAAATCTTAACAAATTCTTATATGGACTCCTATTGAGAGCCACTAACATTGAACAAGGTATCCAAAACAAAAATAAGTAACGTCGCAAAAGAAGGACAAAAAGCAGTTTCACTATATAGAACATAATATTCAATGGTCATCAGATTTTCTGTTTCAGATTGAATATAAGGCACTTTATTGTTTCCAGGATTACATGTATGGGCGAATAGTGAAAGTTAATCTTTTTTTATACAAATCCGATTCGAATTCAGTATTTTAAAATAATTAATCAAAACCAATATTAGTGGGTTTTCATTGAGTTTCATATCCTTATTACAAACTATCAAACTTTTGTTCCATAATACTTAATTTTCGAAAAGTAAATAGTTGTTCGGCCCAGGTCAACCCTGACTTTTAACCAAAGGCATTCCGGCTGTGATCATCCAGTCTTTGTCCAATGTGTAGTAAACCCAGGATTACATTATCCAAAGTGTCCTTTTCTAGAGACTGAAGGATATTTTGCTACGTAGAATTTCCCTCGCTCTATTTGATACGCTGTAGCAATTATTTTAACGTTACTGTTTCAGTCGAATTAACAAAATATTTTCATTACATTGATAATTAACATTTGCAAATCGTATTCGAATTTTTCCTGGTTGTAGTTGATATGAAACTTAGTGAAATGATGGATTTGAAATGTATAAAATCTATCATTTGTAATAAATAACATCATTTTGGCAAGGTGAACACTTTCGTAAAGACCCGGATACGAAAAAGCGCCGAATATAAATTTCGATATTTCACAACATACCATTTCAATTCTAGCAAAAATCATTTTCACTTGATCTGTGAACCTTCTAGTTTCAGTACTTATTCTTACCGATTTCTTTTCCCGAACCGCTAAGTTATAGGGACGTAAACAAACAACCGGTTGGCAAGCGGAGGTGGAGGTCAAATAGAAAGGTACACGCCTTTTTTTTTTTCTTTTTTTGTTGCTCCTATTTGTGATTCCTTCGGTTTGGGATTTGGATTTTAATGTGGTTTTGTATTATATATATATATATATATGTTAATTATATAACACGTATGTTTATACATATGTGTTATATAAGTAATAAAAGAAAATTTCTTTGTTAAAAAAAAATGCAATGTATCGGTTTTGGTTTCGAGAAAGTGAAACTGTTCGGCAACGTCTGTAAAACTTTTAGTTCTTTACTTTATTTTTCAGCTAATACACAGACCTCTTACATACATCATACATATATACAAACACACGCAAATGTACATGCATGTACATAAACACATGCAAAAATACATAAACATAAGCGATTCGTAAAATATTTACGTTTGTATGTATGTGTATGAGTGTGCATGTGTGTCACTGTTCAAGTAGCTCGTGCAAAATGAAAGATGTGTGTGTGCGACCATCTTTTTCACTGATTGATTTTCAAAAAAAAGAAAAGAAAAACAATTATACAGATATATGGCACATTTCTACACAAGTGTACCCCTCCATTGATTTTGTTTTCTCATAACTTCCAGAAAAATTGATATTTTTTAATGAAATTTTATATAAATGCACTTCAGATGGTCTAGATTCCGATTATGGCGGAATTCATTGTAAAAAACTTTTTCCAAGAGTGGGGAGAGAAGTTTTCGAAAATTCACACGAGTCGGTTTAGAAAAAGAGGTATTTTTCAATGAAATTTCTACAAATGCCTTAAAGTGTAGATAGCAGTTATATCAAAATTTAATAAAATCAAAAACAAATGTTGGACTCGCACACACGGCATATCTACTAAATGAATCTTGAAAGAAATTGATGTATCTTTTTACATTAATTTCCGATATAATGGTAATCTACACTATTTGATGGGTATTTGTAGAAAATTTCATAAATACGCACGCAAAGACAAAATAAGCAGAACAAGAGGAGACACATGGGACAGAATGTAGTTGAAGAGGTCACAGTGTGTGTATGTAACGAAAACTTTGACAAGTAAACTAAAAACGATAAAGCTAAAGTGAAGATCAAATGAATGGTGTGTGTTTAAACGGCAAAAGATGACCATCCCCAAGCAAAACGATATAGGTGGGGTGGGGCAAAATTAGTAACCGGGGTAAAATGAGTAAACTGTAAGTTCTCGTTATTTCTCCCAAGCTATTTGAAATCATTACATTTGCAAGTATTGCATAATCTTTTGAAAAGTTACTAATCAATGAAGTTGAGAGCGTATTTAAGGAAGCTGGTAACGATTCGGTGAGAATAGCTAAACAATGCAAATTGGACAAACCCAGTACTCTTTACTCTTTTACTTGTTTCAGTCATTTGACTGCGGCCATGCTGGAGCACCGCCTTTAGTCGAGGAAATCGACCCCAG
>JAOPJW010005814.1:62411201-62424136 GCA_027122535.1 Octopus maya
AGTATTTTATAGGGGTACTCTGCAACATGCTACCATATCTGGCGTACCTCAAAATTCACTTATGTCTCCTACACTCTATTAACATCATCCTTCACACAATTCCACCTTAAACTTCACATCTGGGTTTCATCTATAAACAATCTTGTACTATTATGAAGATCTTGAAAACATTCTTCAACGGGATCGTAATATTTGCACCATAGTACACAACATACATCAAGGAAACAGTCATGCAACTTACACCCTCCCTATTCGTGAACAACACAAAATTAACAATTCAAACTTGCAACAAATGCTAGGTTATAGAGTCCCTTGATCTTTCATAACAACCACGCATCTACAAAACCAAAACTGCATCCAAAAAGCTAGGATTCTTTAAAGTTTGAAATTACTCCAAGCCTGAGCAATTGTTGATTTGCAGTAGTAAAAACCTAAGTGTTGACCATATTGGAGTATTGTATATGTTTGAGATAGTGTAGCTGTTATACAAACATATTATAGATTGCATCCAAAATAAAGAGAAAAGATAATTCTAGATGAGTGGCAAAGAATCCCTTGCCAACTCATTCCATACCTTCCTCCTTACACTATCCTACATAATAGTGCAAGTCTGCATATAGATGAAACTCATATGTTAAAGTTTAAGGTAGAATTATGTGAAGGGTGATGTTAATGATCAGAACGAAGTGAGGGAGACATAAGTGAATTTTGAAACAGACCAGATTTGGTAGAATGTCCTGGGTGAAATGTAAATACCAGAATACAGAACGGACAATTTCAGACTGACGAGCGTTTGTAAAGAGAACAGAATTGCCGTATTGGAAATAAGGCTTTATTCAACTTCTTTGACAGATATGGTAGACAATAATTTTCGCCAGTGAGTTGTGAATGAGTTAACGACAACGACATGATGCAGTTTGGTAATGAAAAGCTTAGCCAAAATAGCTACATTTAAAAAATACATACATGAACAGCATGTATATTTTTGTATAAACATGTATATGCAAACAACATAAACATGCATACACACAGTTCGTTGCATTCTCACAAAATTCTCCCCCACTAGAAAACAGAAGTCCAGGAGTTGAATGGATAGGTACAGAATGTTTCAAACTTCCCTACTGCATAGATTATACGGTTCTGAAGTAACTGATAGATTCTCTTTTCTGAACATGCTGTTCATGAGGTATCTGTTGTTCCTGCTGCTCAACACTTTGACTAATATTATCAGTCTCTGGAGTATCTTGGGGAATATGTTCATTGTTTACCTCATTACTTTCAGGTGATTTCATAGTTTGTAGTTTCAAAGTACGTGTGTTAGGAGTTTCGTCAGTTTGCATAATCTCTTCATGGTTTTGTTGATCGATCAAAGCCTCGGGGATTGGAACCAGCTGTCTCAGTGACACACTTGTTTCCCATCCATCAGATAAACGTACATGTGCATATTGAGGGTTACAGTCTAAAAGTTCTACTTCATCAAACAGGGGGTCATACTTGGATGATCTGACATTACATTTCAAGTACACAGGTCCAGGAGTCAGAAGCCAGTTGGGCAGTGTTGTTCCCATTATAGATTTGCGGTTGTAGGAAAACTCGTGTGGAGTTTCATTTGTAGCTATGCAGAGCGTCTGTAAGTACTTGCTCCCAGTGACTGATTGGCAAAGCACAGAATTTGAGGGATAGGGTAATGGCTTTCCAAAGCATACCATTCAGCCTCTCCACCTGACCATTACAACAAGGATTATATGGAGTTGTGCGACTTGTTGCTACTCCTTTCTGGAGTAGGAAAGATCTCAACTCTTCTGACATAAATGCAGGTTCTCTATCACTGTGGACGTATGATGGTATTCTAAAAATAGCAAACAGTTAAAAGAAGCAGCAAATGACAGTAGAGGCAGAAGTATCAGTACAGGCAAGTGCAAATGGGAAACGTGAGTATTCATCAACAATAGTTAGCAGGTATTTAAGTGTTGCTGATCATAGAGGACCCTTGAAATCCAGACTGAGTCTCTCAAACAGTTGAGTAGCCTTGATCAGATGAAATTGGGGAGGCTTCAAAAATGCTGATTTTAGTTCAGCACAGACTTTACAATTAGATGTCATCGTCTTAACATCTTCCAGTGAAAACGGGAGCCTTTTTCATTTGACAAAATGAAACATTCTCATAACACCTGGATGACTTAATGTTTCATGTAATCTTTTCAGATCTACCAATAATGATGCTGTGCAATAAGCACGAGACAAACAGTCGGGTCCCTTGTTATCTGTCCCAGGCCGGTAAACAGTTTCATAGCTAAAACAGGAGAGTTCTATCTTCCACCTTTGTATTTTGTCATTTTTGACTTTAGCCTTTTGATGGGTGTCATAGATAAAGGCAACTGATTTCTGGTCAGTGATAAGTTTGAGATGGTTTCCCAATAGGAAGTGTCTCCATTTCCTTGTTGCTTCCACAATAGCATAAGCTTCCTTCTCAATGGCAGAGTGATGTTGCTCATGGGAGTTAGAGTTTTTGAGAAGAAAGCCTCTTCTTGGTTTAGAGTTGCAGCAGTGGCAATGTCGGAAGCATCTGTTTCAACCACAAATGGAATGTCAGGCTTCACTGTAGTTATGACGGAATGCTCAAGTTCCTTCTTTGGGTTTTCAAAGCTTTGTTTGGTTCTCTCAGGAAAGGGAAACGTCGTGTTCTGAATGAATGGATGAATTTTGTTGGAAAGATGAGAGATCCATGGAGAGTAATAAGCAAACATTCCTACAACCTGCTTTTGAGCTTTCATATCTGTTGGGGGTGGAAAATCTACAAGGGGTCTTAATCTTTCTGGATCTGGTTTGATGTTATCCTTAGAAATCTCGTACCCCAACAGAGTTATCCGATCAGTAGCAATGATGCTTTTACTTTCATTAAACGTAAGTCCATACTTCTTCACAACAGCAAGGAAATTTTCTAAATTCTTGTCATGTTCTGTGCAATTGGTATCACAGACGGTAATATTGTCTATGTACGCATAGGTTCCTTTGAGCTTCTCTTCTTTAATGATTGAATCCGTTACTCTTTGAAAACATGCAACTCCATTGGTTACTCCAGAGGGTATATGACAAAACTGGTATAACTGGCAACAAGCTTCGAATGCCATATACATTTTTTTCATGTTCTTTGATTTCAATTTTAGTGTTTATCCATAATGTTATTGCTTTTACACCTGTGAATTAAATTTACCTACCCATAAAAGTCAAATTTAATCAGCAAGATCTGCAAAATTTCATGTCTGTGTGTAAAAAAGTAAGCAAAGTTGTAAGCAAATATTATGGACAGCCCTCTTGAATCTGAATAATTCAACATATTGTGAACGAATAAGCATTACATTTGACAGATTAATCTGAACACTAAAGGGTTAAAGATGTGTGTGGGTGAAAGAGAGAGAGAATGTGTAAAATTCATGAGTTTTCTAATTTTTCAAAATGTCAAGAATTGCAGTTAGATATTCAATACCGTGAATAGCATAATCCAGAAAATTTAGAGTCATGACAAAGTGAAAATTTGATTTTTTAATAAATAAAGAAACAGTACTTTATGTGTTGGGCATTTTCTTGTTTGTATGCATGTATTTAAATAGACTGACACGTGTATGTGAGTGGGTGTTTTCAGTTTATTTACATATATGTATCCAAGCAACAAAGCACTCAACACATGAGTGCTTTCTTGTTTGACTATCTTTCATAGTACTTTTTCTTGTTTGACAACCTTTTGTACATCCTTTTACTTTCTTTTTAAAGATGATCCTTGTCACAGAGTCAAAAGGTCTCACTAGCGAAGCTAGCATGACAAGACCAAGACTCCACCTCATAGATACCAACTGTACTTTAGCAGAGGACACAGCTAAGTAGGTGGCCAGAATATTATGACTGCGCATGTCTATATTATATCTTCCATGTGCTCTCATGAATTAGAAAATTATGGAAGTAGAGGTTTTTCATTGTTGCAGATGTGCCACAATGAGGGGTCAATTACTTGTTTATGGTTTCAAGGAATTCAGTTACAATAAGAATGGAAAAAAAAATATGAAGAAAATACCAACACATTAAATTTTATGATAATTGTTTGTGCAAACACAAGTGTCACTCTCTAAATGTTTGAAGCTAGTAACAAGCAAAAAAGTGAAAAAACAGCATGTTGGCCAGAGTCTCTAAACACAGAAGGTTTCAAATGAGTGTATTCACCTACTATTTGCAGTTTCATAGGCATTTATATGTACATGCATATGTACACACACTATTGGATAACTGTTGACTTTTCTAAGTTCATCTAATATTTGAAAGGTTTTCCATTCAACAGAGCATTCGAAAATTACCTTCTTCATCAAACATTTTTTTAGGATTGCCAGATAAATTATCAATAGCTCAACCATCAATGAGTTGCACTGGTTTACATGGTTACTAGTAGTAAGTCTCAGGTTGTCAGGTCTCTGATGTATGGTGGTGGGGGGGGGGGAGGGAGATAATTTAGCTCAGTAGTTGTGGGGTATTGATCAACATAAAACATGGGTGGAGAGAACAGTATTAATGGATGGAAAATGGATAACAAGTGAAATGGTTCTGGGTAGCAAGTAAAAATAAGTGGTATCAAAGGAGTGTTGCAGTAAGAGAAATGATGGTCGTTAGTGATGGGGGTGATTCAGGAGGAGAATGGGTGAAGGGCCCATTTGTGCATAGATATACACACATAGTGCCCCCAGAAGTAAGTTTAGCTGAGGTTGGCAGGTCTTCCTGAGAACCACTTATCACCAATCATCCTGGTCCTTTGTTATCTCTGTTATGTTCGGGGTCCTGAGATCAGCATTGACCTGTATCTTCTTGGGTTTCCCTCTTTTCCAAGCTCCACCCACATTAAATGATTGGCACTTTGTACAGCTGTTCTTATCTGTATGCCTCGCATATTCATATTGGCACATTCTTCTTTCTTGTACACTACATCTGATTCGATTCCTTACTTTTTTCTCAGTACATTTGCACTATGTTGTTCACACACACTTACATTGCACATCCTGCAAGAGCATGTTCCTTTTCTTTCCAATCATTTTTAGCCATTTGATAATGCTCCCTACTATCACCTTCTTTCCAGGTTTTTCAAGCCTGTCTTTTAGCTTTTACTACCCTATCAACTGTATCATTCCACTACCATGTTGCATGTGTGTGTGTGTGTGTGTGTGTGTGTGTGTGTTTTATGAAAATAATTTTTTTACATATGCGTAAATTTAGAAAGGAAATCGAAAATGCACATATATATAGACATATATACATATCTGTATACATATATGTATACATATGAATGTACATATATATAAATTGAAGGGTGTGAGGAATAGAAAAGGTAAATCAAGACTACATATTCCTCACACTCTTCAATTTATATTTGCATAATTAACAATTTTCATTGCTAAACCATGAGTTATAAAGTAGCTGTTATCTTATTGAAATTTCCATGTTTCAGTATGGGACCAAGTGCCATATTGAACGTCTGCCAGTTAATAAACTTTTGTTGATTGTGTTTTATCCACTTATTATCATCCATACAAGCTGTGTATATGTTTGATTTTACTAACTTTTTATGTCAAAATCTTTTTGGATCATGCTTACTCTATTACATGCACGCGCGTGCACACACACACACACACACACACACACACACACACACACACACACACACACACACACACACACATGTAAACAGGGTGCTTGAACTAAATTTGACAGTTTGCATAAAAGGAAAGAAAATACAACATCCCATCCAAAAGTGAAAGTATTTTTAAAAACTCAAAAAATATCAACTAGATTATGACAGAGATATCAGTTTATTCAAAGTAGCTGCCCTCAACTTCCACCATGTCCTCATGATGGCTTCAATACCTGGCACATGTGTTCCTTACTGTGTCCCTGGGAAAATCTTTGAACACTTCTTTGATCTTGATGATCAGCTCAACCTTGATGTTGCAGGCAGAGCAGTTGGTGTCTTTCTCAACCCTGCCCAGACATAGTAGTCCATAGGATTACAATTGAAAGAATTGGAGTTGGTGGAGCATTTTTCCAACAACTACTTCTGACTCTTTCTGGAGGTATGGCAAGGAGCTGAATCCTGCTGCCACACATATGGCCTTCCAGCAGCAACCTTCTCTAGCCAGGGTTTGACCATAGTCTCCAGCAATTTCACATAGTCACCTGAATTGAGGCTATGTTCAAAGATGTGGTATGGCATGATATCATACTCACTGGAGATGCAGTCAAAGACCTGCTGGTCATGACTTTGTAGTCACTGTTGCAGCTATCCATGTCATGTCTTACAACCTTTACAGTGTTCACAGCATTGAGCAGCAGTCTTTGAACCCAGCATAAGTCATAATGATATAGGTAACTTTTTATCAATATTCAGATGGCTTCTAGTCTTCTATGTCAGCTAACTTTTTTGCAGCTATAACTTTAATATGTATGCTATCCAATGCCATAGACTGTTCACCAATACATCAAGCTGTTCCTGATAAAAGGAGGTATTAAAAAAGATCATCAAATTTAGCCTGAAATGACAAAAGACTGAGATAATTGGCAATTTGCTGTGCTGGAGAGGACCTGCCTAGTGTAGTAAACTTGAGGACATAAAGGTGTGTCCTTTATGTCCATACCCCACTCCCCTGCAACTCATCTTCCTGACACTTCTCCCTTCCTCCACCCAACCACCACTATATTCCCCTTCTATTCTCTCTCACGTACTTACCTGCACACAGTATGTCCTTGTTAAATCTTTTCTCCACAATGTATCCTCCTAATACTCCTCCTTCTACCTATATCCACTCATTACTCCCCCTTACTGCCATCTCTCATTCTCCTTTCACAATCTTGTGAATTTACTCACCTTCTCCAATTCTCCATACACTTCACTATATACACCTCCCTATAACTTGGATGTATGGCCCTTGCCTCTCCCAATCACATTTTCACTAGTTTCTCTCTATTTGATGTAACCATGTTTCTCTTCTAATGCAAGACACTTTTCTGACCCTCAATACTACTCCCCGCCTCAGTTGAGGGGGTCTTGTCCTGCAAATTACTTGGTAACCTCACTGCTGTTGATTCCATGTAAAAAGCACTCAGTACACTCTGTAAAGTGGTTGGCATTAGGAAGGGCATTCAGTCATAGAAACCATGCCAAAGCAGACAACAGAGTTTGGTGCAGTCTTCTGAGTTGCCAGTGTCTGTCTTACTATCCAATCCATGCCAGCTTGGAGAATATATGTTATATGATGATGATGATGATGATGATGATATATATATAAATCTGTGTAAGTGCATGTGAACACATACATATAAATATATATGTATGTATGTATGTATGTATGTATGTCTGGGCAGGTAAAGCTATAAATAACAGCGTGTAAATATTGGATTAAAAGTCCTCTGGATGGAACAAACCTTTGACTTTTCCTATCCAAAGGGATTTTAAACCCAATTTTGTCCACAGCATTGTCCAACCGAAGAAGAAATTGCTAACCAAAACAATCTCTAATCTGGATGCAATAGTGTCCACATTTTTGTTTCTAATCCCATTACCTGCCAAAGCTTCTCACTGGACTTAAGAGTTTTGTGAGTTCTCCCCTGCTGTTGATAGTCTCAGGCTGCAAACAACTAGGTGGTGATCATTTAACAGCTCAGTCCTTCTCTTTGCATGAATATCCAGCACAGAATGAAACAATAACCGAAACAATAACAAAATCTGTCATGACTTCTGTCCCAAAGTATCTGTATACCAGGTTTACTTGTAGATATCCCTGTGCTGGAAAAATGTTTTCATAATGGAGTTGCATAAAGTGTATGTTCTCCTTTAAGAAAAAAAAAAAAAAAGAATCTCTACAATGGAAGTAAGTGAAAATAAAGATCAAATTATATGAAAGAAATATGATTTTTACACCACTGAATATAAATTTGTTAGAATAAAATTTAAAGCATATATTGTCAAATACTTAGATTTCAACATCTGTGTCAAGATGCTCATAAAGCTGATCATGAATGAAAAAAATGTCTGTCTACTTGTGGGCTCTTGAGTGATCTACTTTTGCTTTTACTGTTGCTTTCAGATTGTTGGCATTTGTAATAGCATAAAACCTTGTAGTACTGCATGCTTTACATGCCTTCAAATTACATAACAACTTGCTTTTCAATTTTAAACTCTTCTTTATATGTCCGTAAGTTTTATATTTACTTAGTTGTCCTTATTTCTGCTTCATGTTTATAGTGTTAGAGAGAGAGAGAGAGAGAGGGTGGAGGTGGGGGTGTTAATGTCGATCAATTCTATTCAGTAAAGTTTGGAAATGGCAACTTGCATATCTTCTTTTCTCAGAATACTTTACTAGAAAAACAGCTTACTTTGAATGTTTGTGTGTCATTAAATTTTAATAAAACTTCTCTTGTGAGTACTTTGTTCTTGTTTCACTAACAGACCTAAAGTTGATTTTTGACTTTCTCACAGTACATTCTATTATTAATGCAGTTGAATGTGGTTTATGAATGAATGTTGATGTGGCATATAATCATAGATGTTCATCATTATAAAATAACAGACATTGAAAGCATGTCTTACTAGTTTTTTTTTTGTGTACTTCATAGATTACTCTGTTCTACTTAAATTTGAGAAGACTATTTACAGATATAAGAACATGTATAAATAAGCTAAGATCTTAGGCTAAGTATCCAATTGTTAATGGTAATTATATAAAGTAGGATGTTGATAACAGGATTCCTGTCTATTTTCTTTCAAAAGCTATTAACTATAGATATTATGAATGAAATGATATACAAATATTTAGAAAAGTTTAATAGTACATTTATAGCATTCTAGAACTTGGTTGACCAGAAATAATTTTCATTGAAATATGTTCCTTTTAAGAAACTTCTTGAAGTATTTGTAGAATAGGTAAAATCAAAGAATTATTACCATTATTATCATTGGCCAAACTGACTTTAAATATATTCTCTGTTGGCCTTACCTTAGTTTAGTAAAAGATAATATTGGTATTATTTGAATCTATGAAGTAATTGAAATTATTCCTTTTTTTTTTTTAAATTTCAAATAATTTTTCATTCATTTTCTCAGTTTTATCACAAACATGAGGAAGTTTCATATATCGTGTATCAAAAAATATTCCAATAAAATTTCATTTTCAAAAATCTACAGATTTTTAAGATACTTGTCCTTGTTACTTGTTATTGATTTTTTTTCTCCTACTCTTTGATTTTGTTTCATTTTCTCCCCACCTCCTCACTCTTTTTCATAACATCCTGCTGTTTCTCCTTATACCTTCATTTCTATATTGCTGAGCTTGGATTTTAATCCAAAAGCCACATTTACTTTATTGTTTTGCACTTTAGTACTTCAGTCTTTACTTCACTCGCCATTTCATTTTTTCTTTCCACATGTTCTCATTCTTACTACAGCCTGTAACCATCTTGATAATAGAAGAATCCAATTTTCTATAGTGTTGTGATATTATTACTTGATTTTACAGTAGACTTTATATCTACAACTCATTCATTTCTTTGTGACCTGTCTGACTCTCCAAATATGACTTCAATTAGATAGCTAATTTCCTTCTACTTCTTTCTTTGACTCGTACTTTATGTGATCTTTGATATCAAATTAATTGGGTCCTTTATTTTTGACTATTAAAACAATTTTGTCATTTGTTAGTTGTTCTCATTTTAATTATTTCAATCCACAGAAAGTTGCTTTTTTTTGACATGCTAATTAGATTACCTTTCAGAACTATATTCTCCCTGCTGACTAAATGGAAAATATTGTTTCCTGCCAATGAATTTAAACACAGTTTTATAATAATTCATTCTCACATTTACTGATTAATTCGTAAGTATGCCAATTGTTGGAAAATAAAGAACACTGGTTGCTTAGTAACATGTCTTCTTGATCATAACTTTATGAAATGTGTGTGTGTGTGTGTGTGTGTGAGAGAGAGAGAGAGACAGACAGACAGACAGACAGACAAACACAGAGAGAGAGAGAGAGAGAGAGAGAGAGAGAGAACAGGTGATTTTTGGAATGCTGTTCCTAAGAAAAGAAGAATAAAAGAATTTTGTCCTTGTTGAGGAATGCAGTAATGTCAAACCTCTCATTTTACCTTCCCAAAATATTTTCTTGCATCTATTCAAATAAAACTAATATTTAATAATTCAATTTTCTTAAGTTTTTTTTTTCTTTATGCATGACATTCCAAAAACTATTACACACATACACACTTTTAAAGATTTTGTCATTGACTTACCCACTCTGAACTATTTAATTACATCTATACATTTTTGGATGAATGCAAAAGTTTAAGTCTGCAACTTAGCAATTCAAAATAATTTTTGAAATGCAATAAACAATATCACACTTATGTTCTAAGCTAAATCATCTATGAAATAATGCTTTACCACTCTTACATAAAAATTATTAAATGCAGATAAGCATACACTATATATATATATATATATATATGTCTTCATGTACTTTTTCATGTTGTAGGTATTTAAATCTTTTGTTGGCTCATTTCTTTCCAACTAATTCTATCATGTTCTAATCATATTAAGCTAGGATTGTTAAAACCATTTATATTCCTTTCTCTTTTTCTTCCCATAATTAGTGTGTGCCGTTTCACATTTCCAGTAACCTTTTCAGAGAGTAGTTGAGTGTTGTCTGAGGGCACATCAGGACAATTACCACCCTCCATAGGACAATTCCCCCGACGACAACTACCCCCTCTCTAATATATTCAGAAATTTTAAATCATCATCTGTTGTCGTCAGGGGTAATTGTCCGTGGGGAAGTTATTGTCCATGGAGGGTTATTGTGCTGGTGGCACATAAGAAAATCAACCTTGAACGTTGGGTCTCACAGAGGCAAAATGGCTGAGTTCCTTTCATGTGTTGGGCCTCATGGGGGCATAGTAGCTGAGTTCCTTTTGAGCATTGGGCTTCATGGAAGCAAGTGGCTGAGTTCCTTTTGAGTGAGGGGCCTGGGCCTCACAGAGGCAAAGTGACTTGAGTTCCTTTCGAGTTTTGAACCTCATGGAGGCAAATCAGCTGAGTTCTTTTTGAGCGTTGGGCCTCATGGAGGCAAGTGGCCAAGTTCCTTTCGAGTGTTGGGCCTTACGGAGGCAAGGTAGCTGAGTTCCTTTCGAGCATTGGACCCCATGCAGACAAAATGGTCGTGTTCCGTTCAATTGTTGGTCCTTACAGAGGCAATGACCAAGACCTTTGGCATTATGTCATGCTTGAGAAGAAAACCCATCAGGCTGAGCAAAATTGCAGTCATGGCAAATACTGTTGTCACGCAACTGGCACCCGTGCTTGTGACACGTAAAAACACCCATTACACGTTCAGAGTGGTTGGCGTTAAGAAGGGCATCCAACTGTAGAAAACCATGCCAAATTAGACGGGAGCCTGGCGCAGCCTTCTAGCATGCCAGCCCAGTCAAACTGTCCAACCCATGCCAGCATGGACAATGGACGTTAAATGATGATGATGAAATTGAACAAGGACATTCAGTGGCTAAACTATAAAAAAAAAGATACATTTGAACACCTGCTTAATTTTTGTCTTTCCTCTTCAACATTGCACTTCATCTTTGATCTAACATGCTTCAACTTTTACATTGCAAACATTGGCTTTTTATATCAAGCAAGAAGTTTACTTTCTCTCTATACTCAGTCTGTTAGATGCTGTTGTACTTTATTTCCTCTCCAGTATACTCAATCTGTTGTATACTGATGTACTTTATTTGTTCTCTAGTATACTCAGTCTTTTTTTTCTGTTTTTGCTGTTGTACTTTGTTTCTTCTAGTATATTTAGCTTGCTGTTTGCTGCCATATATTGTCTTCTGTCAATTGTTGTACTTCCTTTTCTCCATCTGTTGTGTAATTCTCTATCTTTGTCTTATCTGGTTTATGGTTTTTGGGTGGGGGTGAGTATATGCATATTTTGCTTCCTGTTTTCTATAAAGCTTTTTTATCTTTTCATTCCTTTCTCTGTAATTGATTTTTTCCTCCTCTGTCTATGTATATCTCTAATATTCTCTCCCACTGTCTTATTTGTTCATGTTTTCTTATTTCCCTTTTAGCTTTGGCTAACTTCTTTTTCCCACTTATTTTAATCTTATTTTATTTCAGCCTTTTGTTGTATATTTGTGTATCTGCCTGTATCTGTCTTTTACTCAGTCTCTCCCACTTTCTCTTTCTTTCTCACTCTTCTGCAGAGTTGCTTACACTTACATAGTTATCCGCTAAGCAATGCTTGCCAGTAACCAGCTGACTGTATCAGGTGACAGACAGCAGAAACTGTCTTGCATAACCAGTCTCCTGCAGAATGGTTTTTGAAGTTCTTGCTGGCACTGGCTGTTAAGTATTTACTGTAAATGTTTAAATGTTCATTAACATTTCTATCGAAACTACTGCTGCTGCCATGGAAAGATTTACTGAACGTTAGCTACTTACAATTACACTGTAACTTTACTGAAATATTAGGACATGCAATCTGTTGGAATGAGTGTTGTTATTTATTATATTTCATTCATATTTTCTTTCGTATTCATCTATTTTTACATCCAGTACACACAAATGATTTTTGCTCAAGAAATCAACGTAGTAGCGATACTGACTACAGACCAAATTATATGTTACAAATAACTGTTACTCTCCTGCTTGGGCAAAATACAGTTGTGCTAATTGAAGGTTTATTAGTAGCTCTTGTCAAAGTACATGCACACAGATAAACACACAAAGATAAAGTACTTGTATTCAGATGTATATAAACATACACACATAAATACAAAATATTACTGATTGAAGTTATCGCATAGTATGTTATAACCAAATTAAAGCAGCAAAGTGAAATAGGTTTGTTG
>JAOPJW010005814.1:62774595-62787455 GCA_027122535.1 Octopus maya
TGGTTCTGGCCAGTTTGAGCATAAAATGTGTTGAATATTTGGGCCAGATACAGCCGGTTTAAACACTAAAGGGTTAAAGTTAAGGTATTTCCTGTTGCTACAGAGAAAGGCTTCAGGATATAGTTTGAGCTATTGTTTTGTGTGTGGAGTCACCAGAAAAGATCAGATTGTGAGTCTTGGACAACATGTAGTTAAAACCTAAGTAACTACGGAGTGTGAGGTACAACATTGCTATATGAGTTGCAGTACTTCATGTCCTCTATTTGTAACTGTGGTCTGTCCTACAAGCATTTTGTTCATAAATTACACTACTTTCAATAGTAATTCATCTTCTATGCACAACGCAAGACACTGAGCCTTTAGATGGTCAAGAACACTATGTCAACTTTATAATTAATGTTTCTTTAACTTAGAATGCTATGTGAAACATCTCTGTTAATTTGACATGCCAGAATGATTAAGTCTACATACACTAGATGAAAACAGTGTTGAGAGGTCGTCCTTACAATTTATCTCAACGTAAGTCCTGCCTCACCTTCATTGGATAATTAATGAACAATCTCTACAACAATCAGTTCTAGTTCAGACATTAAAAATGTTATAAACTCTTACGTTTTGAATATATGTCTATTGCAGTTAAATCAGATTTAGCATTTAAGTATTCCATGCATTTGTACTGCAAAAAATTAATGCTTAGTGACTTGAAATATCTTCACAATAGGGCTGCTCTTTTGTTTTGACTTATATTCCTACATTTTTTGTTTTTCTTTTAGGGCTCAACTAGAACTACAAGGAAAATCTCTAGAAATTCCTGAACCAATGAAAACTTAATTTGCATTATTTTTAACACTATTCATGATCAATTGAAAATAAAATGTTCTTTTTTTATATATTTGTTTTGTAATTATTGTTTGTCTAAAACAAGAACTAATGAAAAAGTATTAAGTTTTCAGTATGATATATCAGTTATCATCATCATATTAATAACAGGCAATACCCATAGTGGCATGGTTTGAATGCAGATGCACATGCATACATCTCACTAGTTTCTGCTCACAAGGTATAGATCAATCTGAAGTTACAGTGACATTTACATGCTTAAGATTTTGCACTATGAAAGGGAGCCTGGAACTATGAGGCTGTGAAGCAAATTTCTCAACCACATAACCATGGTGATCAACATTATCATCATTTGAATATCCATTTTTATTATGCTAACATGGTTATAGAAATTGTCACTGGTGTTTATTTTGCTTTTTTATTGGTAGGCTCAACATTTTGAGAGCTGAGCTCACTGCTTTTCCCTATTTCCTCAGACTTCATCTGCCACAGGCAATTTTTTTTCTTAGTACATATTTCCATTTGCATCATGATCAAATGTACTTGCCTCCAACTCCATTATCATTAATCACCCTAATGCCTAATTCCATGTTATCAAGTACTTCAGCATTTCCATTAGACTCATCTATTACATTGTATACAAACTACTACATAATTATATACAGATGAAACAGTGCCAGACAACTCTCATGAAAAATCAGTTGTCTAGAGTAACATTCAAAGACTCTCCAAACACATGATCGGACTTTTCTGTTCATCATGTCATGTTTCTTCATGAACCATCTCTTGGGCTATGGTGTCACCTCACATCATCATCATTTAACATCCATTGTTCATGCTGGCATGGGTTGGCATGCTGGAAAGCTGCACCAGGCTCTAGTCTGATTTGGCATGGTTTTCTATGGCTGGATGCCCTTAATGCCAACCACACTGAGAGTGTAATGGATGCTGTTACATGTCACTGGCACAGGTGCCATTTGCATGACACGGGTATCTGCAATTTTACTAGGCTTGATGGGTCTTCTCAAGCACGACATAATGCCAATGGTCTTGGTCATTGCCTCTGTGAGGCCCAACACTTGAAAGGAACTCAGCCACTTTGTCTCTGTCAGGCCCAATGTTCAAAGGTTGATTTTTTAATGTGCCACCAGCACAGGTGCACTTAACTTGAGGGCTCCTCTTAAGCAGAGCACACCACCAAAGTTTGAAGCTCATGCTTCACCACCTCGTCCCATGTCTTCCTGGGTCTACCTCTACCACAGGTTCCCTCCACAGTTAGAGATCGGCACTTCTTTACACAGCTGTCCTCATTCCTACCATGACCATACCAACACAGTTGTCTCTCTTGCACACCTTATCTGATTCCTCTTATGCCTAATTTTTCTCTCAAGATGCTTACATTCTGTCAGACATGCACACTGACATTGCACATCCAGCAAAGCATACTGGCTTTATTTCTCTCAAGCCTATGCATGTCCTTGGCTGTTATAGCCCATGTTTTACTGCCATGCAGCATAGCTGTTGACACACAGGCATCAAACAATCTGCCTTTTACTCAGAGAGAGGCCCTATTTTGCCAGCAGGGGTAGGAGCTCTATGAACTTTGCCCAACTTAATCTTATTCTCACAGTTAAACTCACTGAATAACCACCTCCACTACTAACTTGGTCACCTAGATGCCAGAAGCTATCAACTACCTCTCACTTGCCCCGGTTTTTATATATGTATTGTGCTCTCCTTCCATGTTATAGTGACTCATGCTTTGTCCCTTGCATTAGGTCTACATCTCCCTCAACCCCAGGCTCTTGCAGACTACTCAGCCATGTCATCACTCTTGTCCTCTTCTGACAACTATTTCATTTTTACAACTCCTGCTGCTCACCTCTCTTCTGTATCTCGCCCACCCTTCAACCCTACTCATTTTAGCAGTCTGCCACACCGTCCCTTCATTCTCCTTTCCATACAATCTTCCAAATCAATTCAGCTCACTTTGTGGGGTCACTAGGTACCTTATCACCATTATCTATCTGTTGTAGCTCCTACTGTTCAGTTTCTTTTTCTCGCCTCTTGCTCTGCTGGATGTGAGCAGCCATGCAGATCCTCTACAAGAACCTGCACTACTGCACCCCCAGCTTTCAGTTCAATCCCCTTATTCTCTAGCATGTATCTAATCCCTTCCCCACCAAGGTTTGTAGTTCTGCAAGCTTCATGACAACATAGTGTAGATGGCATGAAAAGCAGCCAGTCTACACTATAAAGTGGTTGGCATTAGGAAGGGTATCCAGCAGTAGAAACTATACCAAAACAGACACTGAAGCACGATGCAGTCTTTGGGACACATTGGATCCTGTCAAATCATCCAACTTATGCCAGAATGGAACACATGTTAAATGATGATGATATATGTGTGTATATATTGGATCATCCCATAAATAATGCAGTTTTTTATACTTCTTTTATTTTTCAAAACTAAGATAAAGTTCTTTCTTAATCTAAAATATACTCTCCTTCATTTTTTTCTACATTGTTCTTTCCTCTATCTGGTAGCCTTGCTAGGCCCCTCTTCCAAAATTCACTTGTCTGTGACAAAAAATACTCCTCCAGTTCTGTTCTAACCTTTACAGCATTCATATTTTTTTCTGTCCAATTGATTTTGAAGACTGTGGAATAAATGATAATCAGATGGGGCAATGTCTGGCGAATATGGTGGGTGGAGCATCGTTTCCCATTCAAACTGCTCCAGCCTTTGGAATGTCATCCTTGTATGTGGCCAAGCATTATCCTGGAAAGAATACCTTTCATCTTGAAACCAAGGATGGTCGTTTTTCTTCTAGCACTGACTTAAGTTGCTCTCAGTAGATCTTTGTTATCGTTTGGTTTGGGTTTAAAAGTTCAAAGTGGACTAAACATTTCATATCCCACCAAACAGATAACAACACTTAATGTGGGTGAAAACTTTCTTTAGCTTTGAGTGCCGATGTTTCTCCTTTCCATACCTACTGTCTTTGGCACTTGACATCTTTATAGAGAACCCATTTCTCATCACTATTCGGTCCAAAACAGGTTCATTTGTGAGACGTAACGGCAAAGAAGAACACACATTCGCTGTGTGTGATTACACTTGGAAGTTTTGAGGAACCCATCGACCCAACTTGTTAACTTTTCCGATGGCACACAAGTGTTTGTGAGTGGCTGAATGACCAAACCCAAGCTTCTCTGCTAGTTCATCAACAGTTACAGTGTGTGTAAAAGAGTAGTTGAGCAGTTGCATTCAGAGAAGCCAGCAGCAGTCACAATTAGCTCCCCATTCAGTTTGTGTAGTAATCAATTACAGTGTAGTATAATGTAATATGTCCATGTTACTGAAAATCTAGGAAATCTGAACAATAAATTTTTCTGTGAGGAGTAAAGTCAGGAGGTATGGGAGACAAAGAGAACTTCTTTTTTTAATACATATGACTTCCACATGATTACAGCCATTTCATAACCTACATTATGCAGTATTATTAATTTCAGTATGCAAAATTATATATCCATCTTTACATCAATATGTATGCTCAGCATTACACAATACAATTGTATATTCATGAATTGATGTAAATAATGAAAGCTAACTCATCAGGTCACTGGATAATAACAAGTACATCTACAATTCAACTCTATACACACAAAATTCACTCTTTATGGAAGGCCTGAATAGGAACAGGATTACAGTAATTTGGTCAGTAAAGGTAAACAGTGAAATCATCTTATATTGTGTTTTTTTTTATAGAATTTTACCCCTGAATACACTGAAACCAATTTAGGTGAGGCACTTGAAAGAAAGTAAGAGAATTTAGTAATCTTAATTTAAGCAAAATAACAGTAAGTAAACTAAAATAACAAGTAAATATAAGTAAAATATTATCAATGTATAGCTTGTTAATGCAAATGGATATATATGTACTAGATATATTACAGAATGATATGCTATATGAATAAACATAAAATGTGAGATTGTAATAATTTTTGTGGTTGAATGTGATAGTAGGCTGAATTTGAAAGAAAGTTGATTGTTGAAGAACTTAATTCTTAAATTCTTTTTGAATCTTTGTCCACAGCTCAACAGCCTACTCACCATTTATAAAATCTTGTATTCTTTAGTTTTCTTAGTGAATCATTTTTGCTATTTTTACACCCTCGTCCCACTGCCTCCCTCACCCTTCATTAGGATCATGCATAAGAAACTACATCAGATTACCCTAATCTCTGTAAATTGCTGTCCTGTTTTTCATCTTGTCTTATATTGTGCCTTATTTTTTTTACTTATTTCAACTCTTTTACATTATTTTGCCAGTGTGGAATTGAGGATTTTAAAGTTTTAGTTGGTGGTTCCAACATGAGCCATCACCCCAGCCAGGCTCTCAGAGAAGAAAACATGGCATGTAGGATTCAACTTGGAAAATCAAGCTATATGACCAAACAGTTTAAGCCTACACTCTTGAATCAAAAGAGTAACAGAACACATCCCAGTTTCTGAGTATAGTCATTGGTTGGATACGAAATCTGGTCAATGGTAACTCATAATCAAGCAAAGTGTTCTGGTAACAAAGGAGTTCAGTTGGCTCCTCAGGGCCCTGGACAGTGTCTACATGTCCTTCATAGCAAAACAGGAAGGACCAGAGACCTGAAGACCCAAAGCTTTGTCCTCTTGCTCAGATATCAGAGCATCTCCAGTGAAACCACAACTGCACCAGTTGTCCAAGTCTTTTTAAGACTGAATTCTTGTTTAGAATAACCCTGGCAAAGACCTTACTGTGCATTGAGAGGAGTGTAACAGCCCTATAGTTGTTGCAGTTGAGGCAGTCACCTTTACCTTTCCAGAGTGGGATAATTATACCTTTCTTCTAGTCAGTCACTATGCTACTACTCCAAATTGACCAAATGGTCTGTTGCAAGAACAAAACTGCAGCAGGCCCACATTCTTTGATCATCTTCCCATAGATGCCACAAACACCAGCTGCCTTCCTGCCCTTCAGCTGATTTTCTGTGATATGAACCTTGTCTATGAAGGACAGATTTCAGCTGACCAGCACGTCAGTCATCAGCATTGAAGGTACTGCAGTTTTCAGAACAGTATTAGGTGGGTCCACCTTATACAACTCCTCAAAATATGATACCCAATGAACTATCACGTTGGATTCCTCTGTCAGGAGTACTTCATCAGACTCCAGGATACCAAGGGAGGAAGATTTGACACACAACACCCACCAAGAATTGTGATTCCTCTGTTGGCAGTATATGAGTCAGAAGTGTGAAATTTACTCAACCTTGCAGAATCCTCAAACCTGCTTTTCCTTGTCAAACCTTAGTCTCTGAGTACCCCACATCTCAGATCCCGAAACAAATTTTCAGGGGTCCAACTCAGACTTACTTTGTGGTTACACCCAACCAATGCAGTGTAGCAGAGACCCAAGGTTCTGCAAATAAGTCTTGCTTACACTATTGTCATTGAGTCTGTTGGCATCCAGTCTGGGATAAGAGATCCTGGGGAAGGTGTATTAATTTACTTTTCCAGTTTTACCCACTCTCTTTCTTTTTTGCACATCAGCATTGTTTAACTTGTAAATTGTTATGTGCGACACAGTGAATAATTAATAAGAAAAAGAATTACTTTCAACAACATTTATTAATAATACTAGATACTTTTCATATACATAATGTACAATTTGTTAAATACAAGTTATGTGTTTGAATCAGGAAACCATAAAATTGTCAAAAGGTTAAAACTGAAATATCTCATATAAATTTGGATATAATTGCTGGTTACAACAGGAATTATCTTTTCGAAAATTGAGTGATGAAAATCATCTTATTAAACAAAAGCCTAAAGGGACAAGAGCTTTGATTACAATAAAAAAAATTCCTATTGAGAGTTGAACTCCAAGGTTTATATATAAACTCACCAAGATGTTTTAGAATATTCTATGAGGCCTTTAGATATAAAAATTAAACTTTTCTTTTTTCTGTCACTGCTTATCACAAACTGATGTTAATGATGATAGGTTGGGAAAAAATTGTCACATATAACCAGAATAACTCTGGTTCATATTGGTGTCAAATTTTGGCAATAGGCCAGCAATTTTTGGAAGCATTGACCCCAATGATCAACTGGTACTTATTTTATTGACCTGAGTTTGAACTCAGGATGTAAAGATAGACAAAATGCTGCTAAGCATTTGCCCAGCATGCTAATGAGTCTACCAGTTCACTGCTGATACACTGGTTGATATTACCAAATGTAGAAGATGGTGAGCTGGCAGAATTGTTAGCATACCAGGTAAGATGCTTAGCAGCATTTTGTCTATCTTCTTAATCCAAGTTCAAATTCCATTGAAGTTGACTTTGCCGTTCATCCATTCAGAGTTGATAAAATAAGTACCAGTTGAGCACTGGGGTTGATGTAATCAACCAACACCTCCTCCTGAAATTGCTAGCATTTTGCTACCTGCTCACCTATCCTTCTGGTGGGCATACTAGCCTAGATTGACTACATTCTCACCAAAAAATGGAAAAGGAAAAGATGGCTGCTTATAAATGTCAAAACTTTCCCAGGTGAAGAATGTACTCCTCAGTATAGTTTAGTCATTAGCAACTTCAGAATCAGGGCTAAAAGACTGCCAAGACAACAAATGTGGAAAAGAAAGGTCTGGAAGCTTAAGGATCCTCTGAACAGTCAGAGATTTAGAGATGTGTTACTTGAAGCATTTAACAGAAAAGATGAGGATATAGTGACATATAACATGGAGGACAACTGGAGGTTCCTATGGGACAACCTGTTTAGAGCCACTGTCTGTATGTGGTAGCAGAGAACTGTATCAGATAACTAGAAAGGATACGAGGTGACAAGTATATTTAGCCAGGAGAGAAGCAGAAAAGATGTTTGCCAATGTTCTGTGACATGAGGACCAGAGACTTGAAGTGTTTCCGATTGCAAGACTGTGTGAGAGAAAATTGTGATATGAAATGAGAAAAATGTGTATCCAAATAGACAATAGCTTAGTAGATAAAGACATGAAAGATATGAAGACAGGGAAGGCCCCTGATCCATCAAGAATCACTGCTGAGATGCTTAAAATATCTGGTGGTGTGGGTTATGGTCTAGTCATCCATATAGTTAATTGGGTTGTCATGAGGGAGTCCTACCCAATGATTGCTGTAGCAGCACCATAGTCAACTGCTATAAAGGTAAAGGTGATGCCTTAGACAGAAATAATTACAGAGGTATCAAATTATTGGACCAGGTGATGAAAGTTACAGAGAGGGTCACAGCCCAACTAATTAGGAAGAAAGTTAGTGTAGGTGTTGGTTTTGTGCCAGGGAGAAGCACCACTGATGCTATATTCCTTGTAAGGCAGCTGCAACAAAAATACTTGGCTAAAAATAAATCTCTGCTTGGCTTTTGTTGACATGGACAAAACCTTCAGCAGGTCACCTGCTCCCTTATCTGGTGGTCAATGTGGTTAGTGAGAGCTATACAAGCCATGTACAGGGATGCTGTCAGTAAGGTGAAGGTTAGAAATGAGTATAGCAATGAATTCAGTGTACAAGTGGGAGTTCATCAAGGATTGGTCCTCAGCCCCTTCTTGTTCATCATAGTCCTCCAGACAATAACAGAAGAATTTAAGATTGGTTTCTATGCTGATGATCTTGTTTATATAGCTGAATCACTACCAGAACTAGAGAAGAAATTTCAGGTGTGGAAGCAAGGTCTGGAATCAAAGGGCCTTAGAGTCAATTTAGCAAAGACCAAAGTCTTAGTAAGTAGGAAAGCAGACAAATCACAAACCTGTTCAGGGAGATAGCCCTGCTTGATATGTAGAAAAGGAATGGGTAGAAAATCCATAAGGTGTACCTGGTGCAAGCTATGGACACATAAGAGGTGCAGCAATATCAGAGGAATGTTAACAGGGAAATTAGTTTTTGTGTGTGGTAGATGTACAGGTACAATAAACACTAAAAATGTACAGAAAATAGACTCTGTCAAATGCCAGTGGGGATACTTAGTAGACATCTGTTATCTAGTTGACTATGTCAGCAGTAGAAGTGACTGCTCCAAGGGCATAGCTGCTATAATAGGAATAGGCTGGGCAAAGTTCAGAAAGCTCCTACCTCTGTTGGTAACAAAGGGTCTCTCCCTCACAGTGAAAGGCAGATTGTATGATGGTTGTGTGCTACATGGCAGTGAAACATGGACTGTGACTGCAGAGGACTTGCAAAGGCTTGAAAGAAATGAAACTAGTATGCTTCACTGGATGTGCAATGTCAGTGTGCATGAATGGCAGGGTGTAAGCATCTTGAGAGGCATAAAAGGCATCAGATGTGGTGTACAAGAGGGAAAACTGTGCTGGTATGGTTATGTGATGCATATGGATGAGGACAGCTGTGTAAAGAAGTGCTGATTATTAACTGTAGAAGGAACCTGTGGAAGAGGTAGACCCAAGAAGACATGGGACAAGGTGGTGAAGCAAGATCTTCAGCTGTTGGGTCTCCCAGAGGCAATGGCAAATGACCTTTGGTAGTTTGCCGTGCTTGAGAAGACATGTCAGGCCAAGTGAAATTGTTGTCGCAGACAGTGCTAGTGACACATTAAAGACACCCACTACACTCATAGAGTGGTTGGCATTAGGAAGGACATCCAGCCGTAGAAACCAAGCCAAAATCAGCTCTCTAGCTTACTAGTTCCAGTCAAACTGTTTAACCCATGCCAACATGGAAAACTGATGCTAATGATGATGATGATTACCAAATATAGTAATATTATTTGCCAGTGGTTTTGACTTTCAAATTGAATTTGAGAAAGGCTATCTGCTACAAAATCATTAAGGGAAATTGTGGAAGAATCAAGTTTTGTTGATATCAACATATACACTTCATCTAATACCATCAATAATAATAAAACTAATTATGTACAGTCTAAGCAACTGCAATTAAATGAACAACTGAAATTTGTCAACAATTTGCTCTCTCTAAAACAACAGTTGATTCATTTCCATAACCCAGAAATTTTCATTTATCAATATGATAAAATATATTTAGTGAGTTAGCTATTAGCACCACTAATGAAACGACAAAAAAGAAAAGAGAAAGAAACTATAAAGCTCTTGGCAATTGGTTACAGTCTGACTTGAAATGGGAAACCTATCTCAATTTTCATTTTAAAAAATGACCTTAATATGTCATACCATATAAGTCATTTCAAAGAAAAACCATTGTCCAACATATAAACACTTGTGATTATATAATAAAGAAAAGGGAGTTATTGATGACCAATTTTTGCTAGCTGGTTTATGAGGAGATACAAGTCCTGTCTTTCTGTGAGCTTCTGAAAAATTTTACACTGCTTATGTTTGACCTCCAAAAAAGCTATTTCTCACAAAGCAGGATTAACACCGCCTATACTCTTTCTAATAGAAGAATCCAGGAAACATCACTACCCACTCCGTGGATGGAACAATTAAAATCTTCCAAAATACCAATAAAAGAATCAAAAGAGGAAGCAAAGAAATACCAGATACATTATGAAATCAAACCAACTGGGTCAGTTATACAGAAGGTTCACACTCTGAGAATGGAGTAGTATTGTGAGGCTACTTGAACCTTTCAAAATAATAATGCAAATATGAGCTTCAGATTGCATCATAATTTTACAATGCTTAATGCCAAGTGGTGAGGTAAGATAATATTCTTAGATTCTGCCATAGAAATTCCATGAAACAAAAACGGGTTCCTTCGGGCCAAGAACTATTCCAATGAAGGAAAAACAGTCAAGTTGAAATAATTTTGAACATTCCTCTGCAACTAGATAATTATTTAGTGGAAAATAATAAGCAAATAACAATTATTTGACTATCAGGACATGCAGATATCAAGGGAAACAAGAAAGTAGATGGATTAGTAAAACAAGGAGTATAGATTATAGATTATTTTTCAAATCTTTCATAAGTTAAAATCATTCAGCAAAAGTATAATGAGTCAAGCAGGGTGAATATGAGAAGAATCAAGAAACAAACAATTGAACTTCAATCCCCCATTATCTCAATTAAATCTATCAAGGTATAAAGCATTTCAAATATTGCGTATTTAGGGCAATGTCCCTGTTTAATATATAGAAAAGCTGTGGTAGAAACTCCATACTCTATACAGTGTACCCAGTGCAAACTGACACATAGTTGAACAGAGAAAGTAGTCTTTGTGTGTGGCAAATGTGCAGTTATAATAAACACTAGGAATATGTAAACAATAGACTTCCTCAAATGTCTAGGGGAATCCTTAGAAGTAGTAGATAACTTCTGCTACCTAGGTGTCCAAGTTAGCAGTGGAGGAGGAAGCTCTGAAAGCATAGTTGAAAGAATAAGAATGGGTTGGGCAAAGTACAAAGTGCTGCTAACTTTGTGGATAATGAAGGACCTCTCCTTCAAAGTAAAAGGCATTTGTATGATGCATGTGTACAAATAGCTATGCTACATGATAGTGAGACATGGAGTGTGACTACTGAGGATATGTAAAGGCTTGAAAGAAATGAAGCCAGTATGCTCCGCTATATGGGTAATGTTAGTGTGTGTGTAGGACAGAGTGTAAATGATTTAAGAGAAAAAATGGAAATAAGAGGTATCAGCTGTAGTGTGCAAGAGAGAAGACTGCACTGGTATGGTAATGTGATACGTAAGGATGAGAGCAGCTGCATAAAGAAGTACTTATCTCCAATTGTGGAAGGGGTAGATCTAGGAAGATGTGAGATGAAGCGATGAGAAAGATCTTCAGATGCAGGGACTGAGACTTCTGACAATTTGCCATGCCTGAGAAGATATGAAAAGCTAAGTAAAATCATGGCCATCTGTACATATAGACATGTTCCTCTGTCAGCCAAGAGGCCCTTGTTTTGCAGATGCTGGTGTTATGTAAAAGCACCTGTGCCAGTACTACATAGAGAAGTAGCCATTTGGGGTCACATAAAAAGGTCCTGTACTGGTGGTGTCACATATAAAGAACCTGTGCTGGTGTCAATATAAAGTACCCATATCAATGCCATGTATAAGACATCTGTGCCAGTTTCACATAAAAAAACACACAATACACTCTCTAAGGTGGGTAGCATTAGGAAGGGCATCCAGCCATAGAAACAATGCCAGAACAGACAATTGGAGCTGGCTGATCAGCTCGTAAAACTGTCCAACCCATGCCTGCATGGAAAACAGATGATAGAATATTCAAATGTTAAACTATTTTGATTTTGAACAGTGAGCACGTCCTAATTTCAGTGTTGTGTGCACAGAGAAAAATGTTTATCATACCTGGACAAAACTAATAAAACAATGATAATGAATGTTGGCTTCAAATATGTTATATTCTTCTGAACTACACATTACTTCATGAATAGGTCCTATGTGATCACCTTTATGCTCTTGTGGAGGCAATTTAGAAATCATGTAGCATTATTTATTCCAAAGAGACTGTCTAAAATGATCAGTCTAAAAGTGGTCTTAAAATGTCCTGCTAAGTTTGAAGACACAATTTATTTTCAATCGAACCAAATTCAACAACTAGCACCCATGCCAATCTGTCCTTCATTGGACACAAAACTCTGCTTGCGAAGACCTGTTGGGGCAAAGGAAATTGAAATCATAATTGAACCATATTCGATGACCGGCACCTGTGCCAGTAGAGCACTGACAGCACCGTCCGAGCATGATCATTGCCAAAGCAGCTGTCTAGCTTCCGTACTAGTGGCACATAAATAGCACCATTTGAATGTGATCGTTACCAGCGTTGCCTTACTGGCACATTAGAAAATCATTCGAGCGAGGTCGTTGCCAGTGCCGCTGGACTGGCTCCTGTGCAGGTGGCACGTAAAAAACACCATTTTGAGCATGGCTGTTGCCAGTACCCCGTGACTGGCCCTTATGCCGGTGGCATGTAAAAGCACCCACTACACTCTCGGAGTGGTTGGCATTAGGAAGGGCATCCAGCTGTAGAAACTC
>JAOPJW010005814.1:62892573-62906314 GCA_027122535.1 Octopus maya
TCATCATCATCATCATCATCATCATCATCATCATCATTATCATTATTATTATTATTATTATTATTATTATTAGTATTATTATATGTTTGACTTTTGCTTTGTGCATGCACAAGTTGGTTCCAAGTCTCACCCAGAGACCTCATGAGACAGCAAGTTAGAAGTTCATGTTGGTGTTATGCCGAAGGTGTCATATATTTGGTTTTGTTCATAGTATTGTTCTAGAGAATGTTTAAGAAACCATAAGAAAATTATGTGTTTGTTTTAAGATTTGACACTACATAGACAATATTTTACGTAGCATATGGGCAGTTCTGATGAGCTCTATCTTTTGAATTTCTGCTATTTTGGGGTTTCCTGGTATCTGAGCTAGGTGCCAATCAGCCCCTTTTGCTATAATTCCTAGGGCACCTTTGACAACAGGTAGTGTTTTATCTTCAGGTGCCACATTTTGCCAATTTCTATTTCAAAATATTTATACTTGCTCAGTTTTTGGTAGATTTTCACAGGTATATTTATGTCGATTGAGTCAGTCATATCAATGAGGACGCATGATTTATATCTGAAATATTTCAATGTAATCTCTACCTCTCGTACACCTTTTCATCGCTTCCTGTACTTGCCGTTTATCAGTAGTTTTAGCATGGGTTTTCATATGCTTAACTTTTTTCTGTGCTTGATTCTAGTACGTCAAATTCTGGGATTTATTGTATTTGGAATTCACTTATATATTCCTTAGCTTGTTTTGTTACTGAGTATGAAAATAAAAAAACAACTTTCCAAACGCATAAGAGAGCCACCCCACCAGACAACGGTGGTAAGTAGAGCTTCTACTCCTGCATAAATTTTGTTTTTTCAAACCATGGTTGTACTCAGAATCGGTGCCATAAATGTGAGAGGCCCGGGTCTCTTTGAAAAAAGATCACCAGTTAAACTACGTGAGGTCTTACAGTGTGGATGTAGCAGTCATTAGCGAAACCAGGCTCTCCGACCCGCAGGAACACGAAGCCCTTCTCGGCAGATACGAGACTTTTCTACCACCGTGACGGCCGAGAGCGAGCGGTGGTGGTAATGCGGTTCTATTACCGAAAGGCCTTTGAAAATAAAGACAGTCTTCCTGGATCGAGAAGGTAAGTTGGTGGTCCGTTGACGTGGACGGTAGTGACGGTGGTGCTTTCAGACTGCAGGCTGTCTACGCTCCGACAGGAGGAGGGCAGTCAGATTATTTCAAGCGTATGGAGGTCCTTCTTGGGAACAATGCCTTAGAAGAACGTTTCGATCGGGTAGGCGGTGAGCATCTGATAGAAGAGGGGGTGCAAAGAGCCCCGCTAACCTGCTCAGACGCTTTCAGCTGTCTGACATGAATCGACTAGATAACCTGAATGTGCCAAAATGAGCATGCACTCATCGCATCGGGTCATCTGGATCGTACTTTGATAAAGTGTTCTGTAGGCCAGCGGATAAAGACAGCATAGGATGCCCACAAATTCACATTGTCGGCTACGTAGATCACAAATTCTTGATCTGTACGGTAGACTTAGATAAGCTCCATAGACAGGGTCCCGGTTACTGGAAGCTAAACACGTCTACAGAGCCTACAGAGACAGGATTAGTTTATTAGTTAAGCGGGCGTTGACGGGGGCAAACATCAATAACAACTTGTGGTTTGCTCTCATGAGGGCAATTAGAACAGAATCGATTAGGTTTAGTAAGGCTCTGGCTGTAGAATGTAAGAAAAAGAACAGGGATTTAGTTAAGAAAGTAGACGAGGCTCTTACGACAGTCATCGCAACCGATGTGTTGGCGGCCAGGTTAGCCCTCGACCAACACCTTGATGCCAAACACGAAGGCTGCGTTGTCAGAGCTATTCGGTAAGCGGCGAGTGAACTAAAGCCTCTCGATGTGCCTGCATGGCGGAGGTGAAGTGCGGCAACAGAGTGACCATTTGGGTTTTGGTGGACGAGAACGGCTGCGAGGTTTCCGAACCGAAGCAGATGTGTGCAGCCTTCGAGCAGCAATTTGCTCTATTGTTCGAAACGAGCAGTGGGAGGGACAACGGGACAGACTTTGGTGTGTACTTGGAGGGTCAGCTGTGACTCTCGGCCAAGGAGGCGCAGAGCTGTGAAAGACCGATATCTTCCCGGGAAGAAGAAGAAGCAATGAAAAGCTGCACGAGAGGTAGATTGCCGGGTTTAGTTGGTCTGCCCTACGAGCTTTACTCTTCAAGGTGAGAACTTCTTGCGGGCCTCTTGGCGAATGTCTACTGCAACTGGCAACAAAACAGGAGAATTCATGCTTTTGTTTGACGAGGAGTGGTTGCACTGCTGAGAAAGGACCCAAACAAGGGGACGTGATATGGAACTTTAGGCCCATCACTCTGCACAATGCAGAGTTGAAGATATTGGTCAAGGTGCTAGCCAAGAGGTTGGAGCTTGTCGCGGGAAAGCTTTTTGACAAGTCGCACACTTGCGCCGTGCAGTAAAGATCTATCCACGATAACCTCAATCTCAGTCGCTACATCATTGTGAGTGTGGTTTACGAAGCTGGCCCGGGTGGGTATTTGATGAATTTAGATCAGTCTAAAGCCTTCGATAGGGTCGACCTTCAATATTTGGCAGCTGTTCCCTAGGCAGTCGGTTTCGGTCCAATCATCAGTGGCTGCATCGCTGCTATGCACAGCGGCATCTGCTCGGTCATACGGGTGAACGGTTACCTTTCAGAGCGGTTCCACACCTCACGTTCGTACCGCTAAGGATGCTCTCTCTCCTACCTCCTTTACGTATTGATTCTCGAGCCATTGCTACGGAAGTTGGAGGCTTTGAGGTGTGTTACGCGTGATCTGGAATGTGGATATAGCGTGTCTGTCTATATCGACGACGTCACCGTGATGGTGTTGCGCCACAGGCACATCGACCTGATTGGCGAGAAGCTAAACGAGTGCGAAGCGGTGACAGGTGCGAAAATTAACGCGGAAAAGTCTGTGTGTATGCAGCTGAACGCCTAGAGAGGTACGTTCATGCCTCCTAACAGCGCTGTAGAACGCTGAACAGACGGTCCCGTTAATTTGCTCGGGGTCTGGTTCGGCACGGATCACTGGGTGGAGAAAAACTAGGACGAGGTGACGAGCAAGGTGCCCAATCTCACCCAGAAATGGGCCGAGAGGAAGCTGTCCCTGAAAGGTTGAGGGGAAGTGGAGAATGTGTACATCACATCCCTCATCTATTACCGCTTAACCGTCGTCCCTTGTCCCGACGGCTGTATGGCCAAGCTGGTGCACTTGCTCTTCGACTCTCTGCAGAAGGGTCAGGTACTACTCGTCAAGTGCTCCATCTGCTGTCAACAGCCGCTGAACAGAAGCCTTGGCATGCCGTGGTTGCTGATGCGCAGATATGCTCTCAGGCTACGGCATCTCAAGCGTTTCCTGGACGGTAAGCAAATGTGGTCACGTTCGTCAGACACGCATTTCCACAGCTCCTCTCTTTGACCGAGCTGCAATCTTGGATCAAACGCAGACCGAGAAAGGGCATCAAGCTCTCACCGCCCTCCACCAGGCGATCAATGCCATCGGTAGTAGTTCCACCCTAGCGAAGGTTAGTGGAAGAAAAATGCGACGACGTTCTCGGGGAAAATCTAAGCTTCGACGACAATCAGCTAAACTGACGGTTCGGAAGAACTTTTGGTTCGAGGCTCATGGATAACTTCCAAAGATCCCTCGCCTGACAGTGCAACCCAGGAGCGCTGCCCGTCCGAAATAAACTCTACCAGCATGAAAAGGCCGTCAGCCTGGCTTGCCCGAGGTGCGCTCAGAAAGACGAAACCGTTGTGCACGCATTAGTCCACTGCCCGCGTATTGCTGTCTCGTGGGTTTATGCCGAAAAGCTACTGTCGCGTGTAGGATGGATCCGGCTACCTGCTGAATCTATAGTGAAGATTTCCCCGTCGACCTCATTTAACTGGGGGAGGGGGGGCAAGGCAATTTTCATTTGTCTGGTGGCTGTAGCAAAAGAGGTGACATGGTGGACCCGTTGGAAAAGGCTAAAGTCAGATACTTTCCCCTTTGGCCAAGGCCTGATCAACTTTTTCAAGTTCCACTTGAAAATGAAGGTGAGAGTAGAGAGGGACGTGTTGTTTCGTAGAAAATTTATTGAAAGGTGGGTGATAGTCGATAAAATGGCCAGTATGAACAGATCTTTTCTGAGGTTATACCTGTAAAAAAGGAAATATAAAAGAAAGGGCTCTTTCCCCGTTTGACCAGGCTCCCGTGGCTTTAATGGGTTTTTCCACGAGTAACCTTTCAAAGCGTCTCAACCTATTGGGTGTTCTTTCTAACAGTTATGTTTTTCGCTTTTATTTTAATGTTTACGCCGACCTTTCTCTTTCGCAAAACCCTTTATACATACTTTTCGTCCTGTGTTTGTCTTTACATTTCTTTGATTTATATTAACCATTATAGCCAATAAAACCAGAATTAATCATTCTTCCTTTGAAAGCGGACGGACGTGTCTCCAGAAGCTCAGTAAGTTTTTGGCCGATTTTATTGGAAAATTTGTTAAACCTATTGATTTTTTGTATATTTGTGTAGCGAAGCCACCTAGGTTCTTGCGGAGGTAGTTGGTTAGGCGGAATTATCCGCTTTTAGGGGTGAAATTTTTGTTTGAAACTTTGAAATCTTGCTTTGAAACTTGTAAATTTTGCCAAAATGTCTTTGAATAGAACTGTAAGTTTTTCCCTTCTTTGTGCACCACACTCTCTGCTGACGGACGACAAGGCAAGTCAAACGTCAAATGTGAATACGCTCCGCCCAATTCGCGCCAAAAAACGCAAAGAAGAACAAGTAAAACAGCTTTCCATTTCGTGCAGCGCTACTGAAGTAAATGAAGGCTGTTCTTTTGACCGCCTTTCGGACCTACATTTCTCTGCTCTAACCACCACTGCTGTTCCTACATTGGAGAAGGAGGAAGAGAAGAATAACAACATGATTTCCAAAGGAACCAACACCAGCAACACCACCAAGACCACCAACAGTAGCCATTGTAGCGGTTTTGCATCCGCAGCTAAGTAAAGGTCAAAGGAAATCAATGTTACAATGGACGAAATAAAAACCGCAAAGGACTTGTTAAGGAGGGATGGAAACAATGTCTTCCTTAACACTCCGCAACAATTAATACAAGAGACAAATAAAAGAAACTTTCATATACAGGATAGTTAACGTAAACCACAAAAAGATTGAAGGTGAAACTCCACAGCAGTTGGAGATATCACTAAGCCCATATGGAGCAAAAAGTATTTCCTCACCAAAGGGAAGCGGTTTGGAGCAGAAGAAGTTCGTTCGCTTCCCAACGTAAGAAAGTGCCAAACAACAGTCCACAACATCCCTCAAAACAGAAGATTTGCTGCTCGTGCCAACATACCTTGGTCGGCGCGTAACAAAAATAAAAATCCAACAAGTGCCGCCAAATTCAATATATGCTGGCTAGTGGCAGCTATCCTCTACGACATAGAAGACACCGCCACTATTTTGGAAGTGCATAGCCAAAACTCGTCGGGTGTGCAGCTTCACATAGAGATCAAACAAAAAAGCTTAAATTCCATACCCGACTCTATAAATTTGTCGGACGGCACAAGACTACACGTTGCTACCTCTGCAGCAGCGAAAAGCATTTAAATGTAGATTGCCCCATTTATAAAACAAGAATGGAGGCGGAGAATGGAAAGAAGTCACAGCAACAACAACAGTAACAACAACAGGAGATGCAGCAGAAGCAGAAGCAGAAGCAAAAGCCAAAAGCTTCCGCACCACCAACACCATCACCACCACCTCCAACTATCACCAGACCAACACCAACACCTAGAACAATGACACCAAAGAAGAAGATAACACCATCACCAACGACAACAACAACAACACCAATTTTAGCAGAGATAAAAACCACCAACACAACAACAATCATGAGGTTTTCCTGGGTACTTTTCGCACTTTAGTGCTAGTTGGTGATTGGAACGCTTAGATGAACGTTTCGATCGGGTGGGCGCGAAAGAATCTGATAGTAGATGGGGGTGCAAAGGCCATGCTAACCTGCTCAAACGCTTTCAGCTGTCTGACAGGTATCGACTAGCCAACACAAATGTGCCAATGTGGACTTGGACTAATCACATCGGGTCGTCTAGATTGTACTTAGATAGAGTCTTCTGTAGGCTAGCAGATAAGGACAGCATAGGGTGTGCACAATTCCAGATGGTCGGCTAGACGAACCACAAATTCGTGATCTGTATGGTCGATTAGATAGGCTCCATCGACAGGGCCTTGGTTACTGGAAACTAAACGCGTCGTTAACGGTGTGCAAAGCCTTCAGAGACAGGATGATTGCCCCAGTCTTTGACGGGGTTAAAAATCAATATCAACTGGTAGTTTGCTTTCATGAAGACAATTAAAGCAGAATCGATTAGCTTTAGTAAGGCACTAGCTGTAGAACATATGTAAACAGAGCGGGATTTAGTTAAGAAACTAGATGAAGCTCTTAGGTCAGGCATGGCAACCGAAGACTAGGCGGCCAAGTTGGCCCTCGACCAACACTTTGACGCCAAACACGAAGGCTGTGTTGTCAGAGCTAAGGTACATTCGGTAAGCAGGGAAGGGAACTAAGGCCTCTCGATGGTCCTGCGTGGCGGAGGCGAAGCGCGGCATCAGAGTGACCGTTCGGGCTTTGGTGGACGAGAACGGCTGCGAGGCTTCCGAACCGAAGCAGATGTGTTCGGTCTTTGAGCAGCACTTTGCTCGCTGTTCAGGACGAGCCGTGGGAGGGACAACGAGACAAACCTCGGTGTGTACCTGGACGGCTATCCACGACACTCGGCCAAGGAGGCACAGTAATGCGAAAGACCGATTTCTGCTTGAGAATTGGAGGAAAAGATGAAAAGGTGCACGAGAGGTAAATCACTGGGATTGGATGGTCTGCCCTACGAGCTTTACCCTTCAAGGTGAGAACTGCTTGCGGGCCTCTTGGCGAATGTCTACTGCAACTGGCAACAAAACAGGAGAATTCATGCTTTTGTTTGTCGAGGATTGGTGGCACTGCTGACAAAGGACACAAACAAGTGGACGTGATATGGAAATTTAGGCCCATCACTCTGCTCAATGCAGAGTTGAAGATATTGGTGAAGGTGCTAGCCAAGAGATTGGCGCTTGTCGTGGGCAAGCTTATTGGCAAGTCGCAGACATGCGCAGTGCAGTAAAGATCTATCCACGATAACCTCCATCGCATGCGCTACATCATAGAGAGGACACCACCACCACCAATACCAACGTTACAGCAATAAACACGAAGAATGAACAATTAGTAACATATTTGAAAAACAATAGAGACAGGAAAATTTCAGATTTTGTCATACCCACACAACGCACCAACGGCACACATACTCACACGAAAAATTTCGTAGTACAACTATCGGAAAATAAAATCCAGATTTCCAGTTGATTTTGGGTGGCTAGGGAAAAGTTTCTCCAAAAAACCTTTTCGAAATCTGTTGGAAATACCCACACCGAAGCACAAAGGAGCCACCCCACCAGACAACAGCTGTAAGTAGTGCTTTTTATCCTGTATAAATACTTTAAAAAAAAACATGGTCGTACTCAGAATCAGCAGTATAAATATGAGAGACTTAGGGTCACCTTGGAAACAAGGTCACCTGTTAAACGGCCTGAGGCCGTACAGTGTGGATGTAACAGCCATTAGCGAAACCAGGCTTTCCGACCCGCAGGAACTAGCAGCCCTTTTCGGCGGATACGAGATTTTTCTATCGTCGTTTCGAGCTGGCGTTGGTTGTACTGCGGTGCTATTTCGGAAAGTCCTGGATTTGAAAATAAAGGCAGTCTTCCTGGATCCGGAAGGTAAGTTGGTAGTCCTGGACGTCGACGGTTGTGACGACGGTGCCTTTAGACTGCTGGCTGCCTACACTCTGACAGGAGCAGGGCAGTCAGATTATTTCAAGCGTCTGGAGGTTTTCCTGGACAAGTCTCGCACTTTAGTGCTAGTTGGGGTTTGGAACGCTGTCTTAGACGAACGTCTCGATCGGGTGGGCGTGGGAGCATCTGATAGGAGAGTGGGGTGCAAGAGCCTCGCCAACCTGCTCAGACGCTTCCAGCTGTCCGACAGGTGTCGACTAGACAACCCGAATATGCAAATGTGGACTCGGACTAATCGCATCGGGTCGTTTAGATCGTACTTAGATAGAATTTTCTGTAGGCCAGCGGATGAGTACAGCATAGGGTGTCCACAATTCCATTTAGTCGGCTACATGGACCACAAATTCATGTAGGTCGACTTAGATAGGCTCCATAAACAGCATCCCGGTTACTGAAACCTAAACACGTCGTTAACGGCGTGCAAAGCCTACAGAGACCAGATAAGTTTATTAGTTAAGCGGTATTTGACGGGAGCAATCATCAGTAACAAGTGGAATCTGCATTTCCCTGCTCTCACCTCCACGATTGCTCCTACACTGGAGAGGGAGAAAGAGAAAAAAACATGAACACCAAAGACGACAACACCAGCAACAATACCAAGACCACAACCAGTAGCCATCGTAACGGTTTCGCTTCCGCAGCTAAGCAGAGCTCGGACGAAATCAAAGTTACAATGGCAGAAATAATGGATGCAAAGGAGTTGTTAAGGAAAGACGGAAATAATGTTTTCCTTAACCCTCCACAAGCATTAATTCACGACACAAACAAAAAGACAATCATTTACAGGACATACAACATGAAATATTAAAAAAATGGAAACTGCTACTCCACAGAGGTTGGAAATAGCACTCAAGTCCATATGGAGCAGGACAAGTTTCGTTACCAAAGGGAAACGCTTTCGAACGTTGGAAGTGCGCTTCTCAAGAGAAGAGGAAGTCATCCGGCACTCAACAACAGCCCTGAAAGCAGATGATCTACAACTCGTGCCGACATACCTTGGTCGGCGCATAACTAAAATCAAAATAGATCAAGTACCAGCAGAACTAAACATATCCTGGCTAGTGGCAGCTGTGCTCTTCGACATTGAAGAAACTGCCACTATTCTGGAAGAACACAAGACGCAAAACCAGAACTAGTCGAGCATGGGCATGCAGCTCTTTGTTCAAATTGAACAAGATAGCATAAATGCCATACCCGACTCAATAAACTTGCCGGATGGCACATGTGTGTACGTTGCTATAGAAGGGCGAAGGCCAAAGTGCTAGCTCTGCAGAAGCGACCAGCATTTAAAGAAAGACTGTCCCATCTACAAACAGATATTGGAAGCAGGGGAAAAGAAAACGCTGCAGCAGCAGCAGCAGCAGCAGCAACAACAGCAACAACAACAGGAGGTGCAGCAAAAAGAACGACCTAAAGCCTCCACACCACCAACACCATCAACACCACTATGAAAAGCGGCACCACCTCCAACCATCACCAAACCAACACCAACACCAAGGACCTTTACACCAAAGAATATACTAGCACAACCAGCAACAACAACACAAATTTCAACAGAAATTTCACCAGACCCCAAAGACATCACTTTTCCACACCAGATCAGCTCGGATTGTGCGAGCACTGATAGTGAGAAAGGAGAACGGTACACTGTGCTACCAAAGAAGAAGAGGAGAAAGAAAACAAAAGAAACAAGTGACAAAGAGGGGAGGCGTGAGAAAGGAGAGCCTCCCAACATCATCAACAACAATATCCACTCACAACTATCAGCAATACCATCTCCAACGCAAAAACCAACAATCACACACACCACGAACGTTACAGCAATAAATACAAAAAATGTACAATTAGTGACCCATTTGAAAAACAATACACACACAAAATTTCGAATTTTGTTATACCCACACACGACACACCACCAGCACACATACTCACACTGAAACTATCAGAAGACAATTATAACAATAGAAAACAAAAATTTCCAAATGATGTTGGGTCGCTAGGGAGACGTTTCTTCCAAAAGTTTTCTCGTAGTCTGGTGGAAATACCTCCACAAAAGCACAGGGGAGCCACCCCAGCAGACAACAACAACAACAGTAAGTAGAGATTTTTCTCCTCCATTACTTTCTTTTTTTTTTTAATTTTGAAATATAGTCGTACTCAGAATCGGCAGTATAAATGTGAGAGGCATCGGGTCGTCTTGGAAACAGGGTCACCTGTTGAACGACCTGAGGTCTTACAGTGTAGATGTAGAAGCCATTAGCGAAACCAGACTCCCTGACCCGCAAGAACTCGCAGCTCTTTTCAGTGGAACGAGATTTTTCTATCTCTGTGTCGGCCGGGAGCGGGCGATGGAGGTACTGCGGTGCTATTTCGGAAAGGCCTGGACTTGAAAAAAGGGAAGTCTTCCTGGGTCCGGAAGGTAAGTTGGTGGTCCTGGACGTCGATAGTAGTGACGGCGCTGCTTTCAGACTACTGGCTGCTTACGCTCCGACAGGAGCAGGGCAGTCGGATTATTTCAGACGTCTGGAGGTTTTCCTGGGTACTTCTCGCACTTTAGTGCTAGTTGGGGATTGGAACGCTGTCTTAGACGAACTTATTGATAGGATGGGCACGAGAGCATCTGATAGGAGAGTGAGGTGCAAGAGCCTCGCCAACCTGCTCAGACGCTTTCAGCTGTCCGACAGGTATCGACTAGACAACGTGAATGTGCCAATGTGGACTTAGACTAATCGCATCGGGTCGTCTAGATCGTACTTAGATAGAGTTTTCTGTAGACCAGCGGATAAGGATAGCATTGGGTGTTCACAATTCCAGATGGTTGACTAGACGGACCAGAAATTTGTGATCTGTACGGTCGACTTAGATAGGCACCATAGACAAGGTCCCGGTAACTGCAAGCTAAACGCGTCGCTAACGGCGTGCAAAGCCTACAGAGACCGGATTAGTTTATTAGTTAAGAGGGCCTTAACCGGGGCAGTCATCAATAACAACTGGTGGTTCGCCCTGAAGCGAGCAATTAAAGCAGAATCGATTAGGCTTAGGAAGGCTCTAGCTGTAGAACGTAAGAAAACTGAGCGGGATTTAGTTAAAAAACTAGACGAGACTCTTAGGATAGGCATCGCAACCGACATGTTGGCATCCAGGTTGGACCAACACTTTGACGCCAAACACGAAGGTTACATTGTCGGAGACAAGGCACATTCGGTAAGCGGGAAGGGGACTAAGGCCGCTCGATGGGTGAAGCGTGGAAATAGAGCGACCATTCAGTCTTTGTTGGCCAGAATGGCTGTGAGATTTCCGAACCGAAGCAGATGCATGCAGCCTTTCAGCAGCAATTTGCTCCATTGTTCGGGACGAACGGTAGGACGGACGACGCAACAGACTTCGGTGTGTACCTGGACGGCCTGCCATGACTCTAGACCAACGAAGCCGAGTGATGCGAATGACCCATATCTGCCTGGGAATTATAGGAAACAATGAAAAGCGGCACGAGAGGTAGGTCGCCGGGTTTGGATGGTCTGCCTTACGAGCTTTATATGTCAATGGCAGACATGTTTGCCGGTGTCTTGGCAGACGTCTACTGCAACTGGCAACAAAACGGGAGACTTCCTGCTTTTGTTTGTCGAGGAGTGGTGGCTTTGCCAAGAAAGGACCCAAACAAGGGGGCGTGATAGGAAACTTTAGGTCCATCACTCTACTCAATGCAGAGTTGAAGATTTTTGCCAAGAGATTGGCACTTGTGAGCAAACTGATCGGCAAGGCGCAAACATGCGCCGTACCGACAGGTCTATCCACGACAACCCCCATCTCATGCGCTACATCATAGAGAGGGTGGGCAACGAAGCTGGCTTTGATCAATTTAGATCAGTCTAAAGCCTTCGATAGAGTCGACCATCGATACCTGGCAGCTGTTCTCAAGGCAGCAGGTTTCGGTCCGGTCTCCCGCGGGTGGATAGCTGCTTTATACAGCGGCATCTGCTCGGTCATACGAGTGAACGGTCACCTTTCGGAGCTGTTCAACATCTCGCGTTCGGTCTGCCAAGGATGCCCTCTCTTCTCTCTCCTGTATATATTGACTCTCGAGCTATTACTGCGGAAGTTGGGGGCTTTGAAGAGTATCCCGCGTGATCTGAGATGTGGAAAGAGCGTGTTTGCTTATGCCGACGACGTCACCGTGATAGTGTCGAGCCACAGGCACATCGACCTGATTGGCGAGACACTAAGCGAGTACGAAGCCGTGATAGGTGCGAAAATTAACGCGGAAAAGTCGATGGACTTGCGACTGGGCACCTGGAGGAGCAAGTCCATGCCGTCCAACAGCGTCGTGGGGCGCTGGACAGACGGTCCCGTTAAACTGCTCGGGATCTGGTTCGGTCCAGACCTCCAGGTGGATGAAAACTGGGACGAGGTGACAAGCAGGGTGGCCAATCTCACCCAGAAATGGGCCGAGAGGAAGCTGTCCCTGAAAGGTCGAGCGGAGGTGGCGAATGCTTACATCGCATCCGTTATCTATTACCGCTTGATCGTCGTCCCTTGTTCCGACCGCTGGTTGGCCAAGCCGGTGCGCATGCTCTTCGACTTTCTATGGAACGATCAGGTACCACTGGTCAGGAGTTCCATTTGCTGCCGTGGTTCCTAATGCGCAAACATGTGCTCAGGCTTCAGCATCTCAAGCGTTTCCTGGACGGTGAACACGTGTGGTCACCGTTCGTCAGACTCTCTTTTCCACAGCTCGTCTCTTTGACCGAGCTGCAATCTTGGATCTAACGTAGACCGAGAAAAGGTGCTTGACACTGCCTTCCGCCAAGTGGGCAATGCGATTGGTTGTAGTTCCACACTAGTGTTCTACAGAGGGTTAGTGCAGGAAAAGCGCGACGACGTTCTCGGGGAAACTCTAGGCGCCGACGACGACCAGCTAAGCAGTCTGTTTGGAAGGACTTTCGGGCCGGGGACCATGGATAACTTCCAAATGTCCCTCGCCTGGCAGTGCTACCGAGAGGCACTGCCTGTTCGGGATAAACTCTACTGGCACGGAAGTGCCGTCAGCCGGGCCTGCCCGAGGTGCGCCCAGAGAGACGGAACCGTTCTGCACGCACTCGTCCAGTGCCCGAGTATTGCTGACCTGTGGGTTTATGTCGAACAGCTACTGTCGCGTGTAAGACGGATCCGGCTATCAGCTGAACCCATAGTGAAGATTGCCCTCACCGACCCTTTAACCGGCAGGGCAAGGCAATTTTCATTTTCTGGTGGCTGTAGCGAAAGAGGTGGTATGGTGGACCCGTTTGAAAAGGCTAAAGTCAGACACTTTCCCCTTTGGCCAAGGCCTCATCAACTTTTTCAAGTTCCACTTGAAAAGGACGGTGAGAGTAGAGAGGAAAGTGTTGGCTCGTAGCAAATTTGTTGAAAGGTGTGTGAATGTCGGTAAAATGGCCAATATGAACGGACCAATTCTGAGATTACATCTATAAAAAAAGGAATAGAAAAGGAGAAGGGGCTCTCTCCCCGTTTGACCAGGCTCCCGTGGCTTTTATGGTTTTTTCCACGAGTAATCTTTCAAAGCGCATCCCCCTATTAGGAGTTTTTACTTGTTTAAATCTTTCTTGTTACCATATGTTTACACGGACCTTTCTTTTTCGCAAAACCCTTTTATTTTTATTATTATTATTATTATTGTTAGTAGTAGTAGTAGTAGTAGTAGTAGTAGTAGTAGCAGTAGTAGTAGTAGTAGTAGTAGTGCCAAACTCCCCGAATCGAATCTTTTGCAAGTCAGACAAAGTGCCT
>JAOPJW010005814.1:63005259-63015472 GCA_027122535.1 Octopus maya
GCTTCCAATTCGTATTTCGTATTTAATGTCACATCCCACCGTCGGGGCATACAGGGCTATTTGTCTAAAAGTGTGGCCTACGCTGTTGGTCACATCCAGTAATACTGACTTATCTTGTGGATCCAGGAACATGGTCCGTATCTCAAAATCTAGCCCTTTCTGAAACAACATAGCCACTCCATAACCTATTTCCAGAAAATTTAGAGAGCACACAACTTGTAGCTGCCGAAGATGGAAATGAATGTTCATGTCTCAGTAATTCTGATTTCGTTTCAGACCACATGAATTCACACTACCTATTCTGAGTAACGCCATATTCAACAAGAGGGTGGAAAGTGAAAAGACACACTTTATTTCTGTGGAAGGACGTACTCTCCTTTTGGTTACTTGTGAGTGCCTCCACACGCATTTCTTTTAGAGTCTATCTTTTATAGTTCCTTGGAAATTCCCCATTACCTTCGAATATTTCGCCTTCATTGTGTTGTATGCTCCTTGATGTTTCTAGAATTTGAATATGAATTGTCATGCTATGCGATGGCGTCATGTAATCATTGTATGTAATGTTTGTATATTGATGTATTGGGTCATCCCATGAATAATGCGTTTTTTTAAATTGCATGAACTAAAAGTCGGAAGGAGGCAGGGATAAACTACCTGCATCAACTTACTATAAGAGCAGGTAATAATTTTACCTTGTCCTTATTCTTAGTGCAAGTTTTGAAGAGTGCAGTTCGATTTTAGCAGTTATATTTTCAAAGCTATAAGTGACAAAGGAGCATATTCGGAATATTTTGATTATTGAGTTCAATAAAGGCAACAGCGCAACGGAAAGTGTGAGGAATATTAATATTATGGAGGTCGGACAATAAGCGTAAGCCAATGTCAAAGGTGGTTGAAGAAATTTTGAGCCGGAAACTACAACCTAGAAGACGGACCTCGTCCTGGAAGGTCTGTAGAGGTCGACAAGGATGACCTGCAAACTCTGGTGGAACAAAATCATTCAACCATTTATCGACACCTGAGTGCCATCGGAAAAGTCAGCAAATTGGGCCAATGGGTTCCTTACAAACTTTCCGAGTCTTATCGCGCGCAGAGAGTGAATGTGCGCTCTTCTTTGCTGTTACATATTACGAATGAACCTTTTTTTGGACCGAATAGTGACTGGTGGCGAGAAATGGGTTCTCTATAAAAATGTCAAGCGCTGAAGACAGTGGGTAGGGAAAGGAGAAACACCGGCACTCCAGACTAAAGAAGGTCTTCTTATCTGTTCGGTGTGATATGAAAGGTTTAATCCACTTTGAACTTTTAAGCCCAAACCAAATGATAACAAAGATCTACTGCGAGCAGCTTGAGCGGCTTAAGTCAGCTCTAGAAGAAAAACGACCATATTTAGTTTCAAGACGAAAGATGTTCTTCCATCAGGATAATGCTCGGCCACACACAGCGAGAATGACATTTCAAAGGCTGGAGCAGTTTGAATTGAAAACGATGCCCCACCCACTATATTCACCGGACATTGCCCATCTGATTATCATTTATTCCGCTGTCTTCAAAATCATTTGGACAGTAAAAATATGAATTCTGTAGACGAAATCAGAACAGTACTGGACGAGTATTTTTCGTCACGGAGAAGTGAATTTTGGAAGAGGAGCCTTACAAGTCTACCAGAGAGATGGAAGAAAATTGTAGAAATTGAAGGAGAGTATATTTTAGATAAAAAAAAAGAACTTTGTTTATCTTAAGTGTGAAAAATAAAAGCAATATAAAAAAACCCCGCATTATTTATGGAATGACCCAATACATGTTCTATGAACTGTTTATCGTTTTTATCCAAGGCCGTTTATTTGAGGTATTTCTTTAGATCGGTTTGCGAATGTTTTTTGGGTTATTGTGGTGAGTGGGAACTGGGTTGTGTTTGTGTGCTGTGGTATTTGTGGTGATGGTGATAGGGAGTGTTGCTTTTAGTTTCCTCTTGCTAGATTTTTTCTGTGGAAGAATTTATTACTTACCTTTACTTTCTTTTTTATGGTGACAGCTTTTCACAATTCATTCTAGTTCCCTTCGTCACAAGACGTATCTAAGAGATCTGAATTGAGGGGCATGTCCTCTGGTGTTATATTGGTTTTGAGGTGTTTTGTTGTTGATATTTCTGCAGTTGTCGGAGTTTTTTGTGGAAGTTGGAAGCTTTTGTGTTGCTGGTGTTATTGCTACTGGCGTAGATGTTGTTGCTTTTTTGTTTGGAATCTCTGCTTCTATTGTTGTTGCAGTCACTGCGGCTATTGCCCGCTGTTGAGGCCGTTGCCTCTGTGGGGATCGTGTTTTTTTCACGACTCATTGGGGATAGAAAACCTTTAAGTGGGTCACAGAGTCACATATTTGACAGCTTGGCTTTCTCCCCTCTACTGTTACGGACAGGTGCGTACCGTCCATGAGATCCATCAGCTCAGATGTTTTCTTGAATTGTTTGTATTGCCAGTACCATACTTATTTCTCGACAGTTTTATTTTGGTGTATTTTCATTTCCAGAATTATCGCATCTTCCTCTCTATGGGTCTAGATGGCTGCGACCAACTAGATGATACTTATTTCTAGTAACACGTTTATGTCTTTTACTTTTGCCTAGGGCAAGACAATAGCAGAGAATTAGGCCAAGTTTCTCATTCCTCAGTGTTGTTGTAGAGTAGAATCCTGTCTCTACTTCTGTTTTGAATCTCAGTTCAACCGTGCTATATCTTTTCCTCGTATGATGTGGGTCCTGTGTTAATACACATGCCCAAACTAATTTGTATTTCGTCCTCACTTGCACATTCCACTCGACGCGATTTTGTTCCAGCAGTCGCTCAGAAACAGGAGAAAAACGTCGTCGGAGCTCTGTGTGGACCTCAACGAGGCAAGTACTTCACAAATATCAACCAGAACTGTTAGAAGAAGACTCGTAGAGTACGGTCTGAAAGGCTGTAAAGCCAGGAAGAAGCCATGGGTTTCTGAAGCGAATATGGAAAAACGTCTTCAGTGGGTCAAAAGCCACTCAAATTGGACCAGTGAACAATGGTCGAAAGTCATATGGTCTGATGAAAGTAACTTATGAAGTAAGATAGTACATGTATTCACTCAACATATAAACTTAATGTAACTGGTTTGCTACCCAAAATATATTTTTTAAAAAGTATCCAACATAAAGCCAATATTAATTTTCATTATTTTACTCAGGTTTTCGGTACATCTGGTTCAACTTTCGTGCGTCGCAGAGTTGGGGAAGCATTTAAGGCTGAATGTCTGGTACCGACCATAAAACACTGGGGTGGTTCTATTATGTTGTAGGCCTGCATGTCTGCCACAGGACCCGGAGAAATGTTTTTATGTCAGGGAAGGATGAATCCAGCTACTTGCGTTTCTATGTTATCGGATGTTTTAGAGCCATCAATTACCAAAGTGCATCTAGGAGTGTCGAAAAATAGTGTTGTCTTTCAACAGGACAACACTCCCTGTCATACATCAAAGAATACTCGTCAATGGTTTGAGACACAGAGTATCATTCCCATGGATTGGCCAGCTCAAAATCCCGATCTAAATCCGGAACTCTTAGTGAAGCTATCAAGAACAATTAAAAATAAAGAGCAATTGCACCAAAAGTTGAGAGAAGAATGGAGTGAAATTGCGCCTAGCACCTGCAAGAAACTAATTGATTCAATGCCTAACCGTATAAAAGCGGTAAGTGATGCTAAAGGAGGGTCAACCAGATATTAAAACTAATGTATATTATGAAATATACCATAATCTATCAAGTGCACGAGTTCCATTAACATTGAGATTGCAGAAATCCAAAATATTGGGGTTGCCTAATACATTTGGCCAAGGCTGTACAACTGTGCATGTTTTTGTACTTTTTTTATAACGTCGAATGGTGGGTTTAGAATTGTCGCCGTTCATTTTCTATTACAATCTGCCTGACCAGTTTTGATTCTCCATATTTTAGATGGTATTTTTTGAGATCTCTTGTAGTCCTCACAAAGGAAATACCTTGCTGCAGCAATTTGATCATATTCGTCGTTGCTAGCCCCCTCGCTGCATATCGCCCCGTTTCTGTTGGGTTACTTTTGGTGGTCACGTTGCTGTTGTTTTATTTCTGGTTCAAAAATCTCGCCTGATGAGTTAGCTGTGGTGGTGGTGACTTTTCTTATCTGTCTTCCTTGCAACTACTGCTGCTGCTGTTGTCGATACTAGTTGTAGTAATGTTGTCATTTTTGTTGCCTTTTGTTGCTTTTCTTTTTATTTACGTGTTGTCATTGTTTAAGTAGTAGTTGCTACTGTTGCTGTTGTTCTTTGCGTAGCAGTGTTGTACGCTTTTGACATTTGGTCTTAATCTTGTTGCACTTGTCTTTCAGAGGTACCTCTCAGTTCTTTTCCCATTCACTGGCTTTGAAAGTGAACGACATACTTTCAATTTTGTGTCCCATGGGCAAAAAACAACCAGATAAAAAAAAACTGCCCTGTATCCTGGTGGTCTTACACGAACCATACATAACAAAATTACAATAAATAACTGTTAAACGTAAATAAGACTAGCAAACTTACGAGCAATGAAACGCATGTCTTTCCAACAACAACAACAACAACAATAATGGTTTCTTTATTAACCACTAAGGCTCACGCATAAAATAAGAATATTAGAGGCACAAGATTACAAAAAGAGATTTTTTTGTAAACAAAACGTAAACAAAAAGAATATAGTAACAAAATTTTAAACAAGAAAAATCTTCGAGCAGTCCCTTTTACTTGGATCATGCTTGTCACCTTTCAACGAAGGCGCTGAAAGGCAGCACTTTCCTACCAACCTTTGTTTTTTTATAAGTCGAACTCGAAAAAATTGATGAGAGTTTAGTCAAAGAGAAAAGTGTCTGCCTTTAACCCTTTCATTCCTGTCCATTACACAACTTCGTTCACCGACAGGTAACCGTTTACTCTGACCAACGATCAGATGTCGCTGTAAATGGTGGCGATACAGTGCCAGAACGTAGGTCCGAAACTGGCTGTTGTGAGGACAGCTATCAAGAAGGCATTCCATTGATCTATGTTGATCAACTTCTCACCCATGCATCGTACGAGGTCGAGATAATGACTAGGTATGCTCGGAATGGCGCATGTCTGTGCATCATCAATTAGACCACTAATAACAAGCACCAATCTCTTTGATATTGTCTTGACAAAACTTCTGAACACTACGTGCAGCAGAGTTATGGTCCGGAAATGATCAATGTCATCCCCCTTGTTTGAGTCTCCTCTCAGCATTGCAACTACTCCTCGGCTCATAGAAATGAGAATTCTCTTGTTCTTTTGGCAAGCTGCGGTAGATATTTGTCACGAAATCGTTGAAGAAGCTTGATGTATATGTATAAATCCCGTAGGTAGGCCATCTAAACCAGACGATATGTCCTTCAAGTAGCTAGTCATCACCTCCCGTACTGTGGTTGTTATTGATCTTTTGTAATACTCTACTTCCACTGTCCATTCGTGATCCGGCTTGCTTTGCCGCCTCGAACGGCAGAGCGAATTGCTGATGATAAAACATTTGCTCAGAATCAAGTAGCACACACTCATCATGGACCATCAAAAACAAAATTGGAGATTTGTGGTAAGGTTGAACTCTCCAAACTGGTCTCATCGAACGGCTTTCGTTCCTTCGTGTCTTAGAGCAAACGTCTTAACCGACAAAGCAGCCTCCGTACTTCACCCAATCTTACTGCAAGCACGGACATGTAGTAAATGCTAGGGCGCGGGCACTGAAATACAAGGGCATACTTGCTCAGACAGTTTCAGCTGCCTGACAAGCATCAACTGGATTTTCCGAATGTACCAGGGTGGACATGAACAAAAAGCATCGAGACATCTAGGTCATATCTAGTTAGAATATTCAGTAGGTCAATAGATAGGGATAGCATGGGTTGTACACTTTGTAAAATCAACGGCTACATAGACCACAAATTTGTGATCTGTACGGTCAACCTAGATATATTTCATAGGTAGGAACCCGGTTATTGGAAGCTGAACGCGTCGCTTCCAGATTAGCAAACTTGTTAAGCGGATGTTGACAGAGTCAACCATCAACAACAAATGGCAATTCATCCTGAAAAGGGCAATTAGAGTAGAATTTATTAGGCTTAGTAAGGTCGTAGCCATATAGAAAAATAAAATAGAGAGAAATTAGAAACTTGTCAGAGGCTCTTAGAAAAGGTATCACAACCGACGTGCACGCAGCGATATCGGCCCTCGACTAATTCTTCAGCATGAAACATATAGGCTGCATGAGAGGGCGGAAAGCAGCTCATGGAGCCAGGTGAAAGAGGTACAACAAGATTGCAAAACCACAATTTGATATTTGGAGGGCCATAATGGGGGCGTGTTCCTTGACACGAAGCAGATGAATGCGATTTTTGCAGCAGAATTTCGCGCGACTGTTTGGGATGAATGGTGGGTCGGAATGCAGGATGGATTTCAACTCTCGGCAAGGGAGGTGGAGTGTTGCAAAAAGCCGATAACAGCCTTAGAGATACCTGCCACAATTGGCAGCAGAAAAGGAGGATTCCTAGTTCTGTGAGTCGGGAAGTATTGGCACTATCAAGAAAGGCACCGATCAAGGGAAATCACATTGATAATTTTCGACCCGCAGATTCTAAAAGTTCGGCCATGGTGTTAGCAAAGAGGTTGATTTTTTTCGAGGGTCTGACTGGTGATGTGCAAACATGTGCCATCCCAAGCAGATATATCTATGACAATTTCTACCTTATGCGATGGCATGAGTAATAGTCTAATCAACTGATATCAATCAAAAGCTTCGATAGGGTCGACCACCAATATTTGGCGGCCTGTTTCGGTCCCGTCTTGGAAAGCTGTAATGTACAACATCTGCTCGGAGGATCGGGTGAATGGCACCCTATCGGAATCATACAGTCGGTCCGTCCAGGTTATCTTCTCTCGCCTCTTCCGTATGTACTGATTCTAGAACCACTGCTCCAAAACTGCAGATGTTGAGGAGCATTGCGCGCGAAATAGGTCATGGAAGAACCGTGTCAGCAACGCAGGCGACGTTACCATTATAGTATCATACACCAGGCATAGATCTGATCGGTCCTGCTCTAAAAGAATACCATGCATTGACAGGAACAAAAATCAACCAAAAAAGTCAGTGGGCTTGTAGCTCGGCAGCTGGGGTACAAGTTCATGCCGTCCAATAGCGTCGTTAGACGCTGAATAGACGGACTGGTTAAATTGCTCGAGGTCTGGTTGGTCAAGACCTCCTAGTGGAGAAGAACTGGGACAAGATGACAAGCAGGGTAGCCAATATCACCCTGAATTGGGCCAAGAGAAAGCTTTCCTTGAAAAGTCGGGCAAGGTGGTGAATGCACACATCGCCTCCGTCCCGCCTATCTCCTGACCGTTGTGCTCCTCGCTTTACGTCTGACCAGATTGGAGCGCCTATTTTCCCACTTTCTTTGGATCAGGCGCTCCATTGGGGATGACGTAGCTGTTGGTGCACAGACATGCGCTATGGCAGCAACATCTCCAGCGCTTCCTTGACGGTAAACAACTGTAGTCACCGTTTGTCAGACAACTTGCCTCGTTCTGTGTTCAAATAGCACCAGTTTAATTTGTCCTTCAACCTGATAATTCGGTTAAATAAGTATTAATCAAGTACAGTATTGGAATAAATCGACAAGATTAATTTTTTGCAACATTTATTTGAGCATATAACAAAATCAGGATTACATCAAACCTTTGGTTTTACATACTTATTTCAAATCCCATTGAGGTCAACTTTGTGTTTCTACCTTCAGGAGTTTATAAAATAACTACTAGTCAAGTATTGGTTTAATTAAAAGTGCTACATCACTTCATAAACATTTCTGGCTTTGCGTGTATGCTAGAAACCATTATTATTGTCTTAACGATACTTTTGCAGATTTTGGTTTCAAATTTTGGCACAAGGCCAGTAATTTTGAGGGAGGGGCTAAGTCGATCAAATCGACACTAGTGCCTAACTGGTGCTTATTTTATCGACCCCGAAAGGGATGAAAGACAGTCAATCTCGGCAGAATTTGGACTCAGGAAGTTCAGGCGGACGAAATGTCGCTAAGCATTTTTTGCCTGGCGTGCTAACTATCCTGACAGCTCGCCGCCTTTCGTCTGCAGATATTGAATAGTTTTTGTAAACTTTTAGACAGTTCTATCCCTTCTAAGTTTTCTTATTTCTTTTTTTTTTTGTAATGTTAGTACAAAGACTTAGTATACGAAAAAAAACAAAACAAAAGGAAAGAAAAAGAAACTTACTTTTTTCTTTAATGCAATATGTTGTTCCCTGAAAAATGAAAAACAAAAAAACAAAAAAAAAAACAAAACGTAAGTATTTATAAAAAAAAGTGAAACGACAAAATTTTTAATTTATTCCCATTTAGAAAAGTCAAATTTTCAAAGTAATTACAGTACTCTGTACATTAAAGTACTCTATACATCTAAATGTACTTTATACACCTAAATGCTTAAAATAATAACTTCTTGGATAGATTCAAGTAATATTAATGGTATATTAAAAAGTGAGATAAAATTTGAAAATGGTATCCTACAATATTATTGCCCAACCATTGAAAAGCTCTGACAATATTTACTCTATCAAAACCAAGAATTAATAACTTGTATAACAACATTCCTACTTTATTTGTTCGGGCAGTCGGAAATGTAAAATTCACAACTCTGCCAGTGCGGAACCTTAATAATAATTATAACAATGATGATGATGATGATGATGATGATGATGATGATGATGATGATGATGATGATGATGATGATAATAATAATAATAATAATAATAATGTCCTGGATGATGATGCGTGGGGTCCTGGAGTTAGACAATATCTTACATAAAGAAATGAAAGAAAAGGTCATCACTGCATATTTCACGCATCTCAAAATTCTCTTGAAATCAAAGCTAAACTAAAGGAACCTTGTGACTGCCATCAACATATGGGCTGTTGCTGGAGTCCGCTATAGTGCACCCATCCCGAAATGGACACAAGCGGAGATTGACCAGCTTGATCGCACTACCCGAAAGACAGTGAAAATGCATGGTGCCCTCCGCCCTAAGGCAAATGTACACAGGCTCTACAGTGGACGTGGGCTAATTAGCGTATGGGAGTGCATCAACAGTGAAAGAAGAAAGATGGTAGAATATTTGGTAAACAGCAAACAAGACCTGCTACAGTATGCTGCTAGTGCAAAAGGATTTAACAAAAATGGACTTGAGAGTGCTCATGAATTCCGAACAAGAACAGCCAACGGGAGAGAAGAAACCCGACTCCGTATGGAATTACATGGTCACTTCTATCGTGAAACAAACAAATTAAAAGACCAGGAAGCATCATGGAAGTGGCTCAACAAGGGTGACCTAAAAAAGAATACTGAAAGCCCAATCATCGCGGCCCAGGGCCAGGAATTGAATACCAACTCAATGAAAAAGATTATATACCACACAAGTGCATCGGACGTCTGCAGAATATGTGGTAAGAGGGTCGAAAGCGTGACTCACATTGTTGGTGCTTGAGAAAGTCTTGTGCAGAAAGAGTACAAGCGCCACTGGCTACTATGCCGTAAATATGGATATGACGTTGCGAGTGCTTGGTACCAACATACACTGGAAAAAGTAATGGGCGAAAAGGGGAAGGCAAAAATCCTCTGGGACTTTGATTTCCAGACAGACAAAGTGTTAGAGCACCGAAGGCCGGATATAGTAAACTTTAGGAGGGACAAACAAGAGTGCCTAATAATCGATGTAGCAGTGCCAGGAGATTGACATATCATGAAATAAAGAAAAAAATTGATAGATATGGAGACCTAAGAATTGAGATCGCCAAGATGTGGCAGCTACAAGAGTCGAACATAAAGGTTATCCCAATTGTCATTGGAGCACTGGGTTCAATACCACCCAATCTGAAAAAGCATCTGAAAACCTTAGAGATATCCTACAATCTAGATGTATTGCAAAAGTCGGCATCACTTGGAACTGCAAGCATTTTGCGTAAAGTTCTGTTTGTTTGAGGTCCTTGTTGTGACTTGAATCCACTCGCAAGGACTTGGTCGGCTCGAGGCTACAGTAGAAGATATTTTCCCAAGACGCAACGCAGTTGCGATTAGGAAGCATGCTTCTTGCCACGCAGTCACGCCT
>JAOPJW010005814.1:63280640-63290661 GCA_027122535.1 Octopus maya
AGAGTGTAGTGGGTGCTTTTACGTGCCACCGGCACGAAGGCCAGTCAGGCGGTACTGGCAATGGCCACGCTCGAAATAGTGTATTTTACGTGCCACCTGCACAGGAGCCAGTCCAGCGGGACTGGCAATGATCTCACTCGAATGTCTTTTCACGTGCCACTGGCACATGCATAAATTTTAAGAAGAAAGGACTCGTTATATTGAATGTTATCAATAATATTGAGTGGAAATAGCAAGTGCTGCAGTTCCACAGTACCTATACATGAACCGCCACTGATTCTGTTGTATCCTTTACACTACAAATATCTAAACTCATTGGTATAAAATTTGGACAAAACAAGATTTTAAAACTGATAGCCTGCAAGTAATATTTTGGTTCTCTCTAAACCTGCAATTTTTCTACCACAAATAACAAATCTAAAACGCTGCTATCTGTATCTCAATCAGCTACATCTAACCACACCATATCTGTAGACCTTCATAGTGAAACACACCAGTAATCGGTACTCCAGTTCACATCATCTTTGCAACTACATATCTTACAGACCTTAAGCATTTTAATGTATATGAAACATTTCTGAATACTTCTACAAAACCAGCCTACAAATGCTCTCTTCCCTTTAAACCAAACAATAAGTACTAATTCAAACCATCATGTAAAATACAAATGCACTTTGTGTTCTATCAACATTTTCCATAGTCAAGACACTTGACTGTCTATGTTCCAGAACATTCAATCATAAATTGGTAATGTGGCTTAATCCAGCTGTGATTCTTTATATAATGTAGTCAGTAACAAAACTCTAATCATATAAAATTATCAGCAAAAGTGTATCTCTACAAGTAACAAAACTCCTCATTATTCACATCATCTCTGCTAAAGCTAGCAACATTTGTTTTCCATGCCACATTCAACACTGCATTTAAAAGAAGAGAAAAAGAAATGATATTCTTTCAAGGTTTAAGGTGTTAGTTTGTAAATGTAACTCTACTGGTAACTCCATATTATTTCAGAAACATTGGATAAAGTCTTAGTAAATTGTTATCAGTCTGATCCTAAAAACATGTTTATATTCATGCTGTTTTTCATCATGCTTTTTTTTATGTGATTCTCTTATCAGACTATTGGGATATTGGTTACACATTATAACTAGTTATCCCTTCTTTAAACTATTCACACCTGTTAATTACGTCTTGAAAGTATTTTTTCTTTATGAATTAGATAGGAATGTGACTATTCCATAAAAAAATAATACAATGGAAAATGTTCAAAGATAATTATGAGTCTATTTTGATACTTGTCTGTCTCTTTTCTTTGCTATAAAGGACTACATACCAAGCATTATAAAGTTTAAGATGAGCCAAATTCACAATCTGGTTTTAATACTAGTGTTTAACAACTTCATTTCAATTACATCACTAAAACCCTTGGGAAAAGTCAGAGTATTGCTACTTACTCATTTCCCTTGCACTAATAAACATCCATGCCAGAGTAAGAAACAAACAAAGCTATGTGTTAGAAGGTATATCTTATAGTATTCAGATAGACACTAGAATAGCTCTACATTGGAATGGTATTCTTGTAAACCATAAGTTAAAGAAGAGACTAATGTTTTAGGTTGCGTTCTTTGTTGGACAAAGAGCAAAAACAATTTAATTTTATTTCTCCAGTACAAGGCCTCAACTAGAAGGTTAATCTCTACTTTAGCTCAGCACACACCAACTAACATCTCTTCTATTTTCACATCCAATCATGTAATTGTCTTATGTCTGGTAATATTCTTTTCTACTCCAGGCACAAAGCCCGAAATATTGGGGGAAGGGGCCAGTCGATTAGATTGACCTCAGTACACAACTGGTACTTAATTTATTGACCCTGAAAGGATGACGGGCAAAGTCAACCTCAGTGGAATTTGAACTCAGAACATAAAGACTCATGAAATACTGCTAAGCATTTCACCCAGCGTGATAACGTTTCTGCCAGCTCACTGCTTTATGTATGGTAATATTGTCTCATCTATAATTCCATTATGCTGCCTCATGTAATTATATTCATATTAATTTTTTGCATTAGGTTGTGGCAGTTGGTGCAAATGGTAACAAATTGGACAAGATATTTATGCTATCTAGTCTAGTCCTTCATAGGTACATATTCAAATTATGCTGAAATTGACTTTACCTTTTGTATGTCAGTATTAATCCTAAGTATTCAACTGATTCTTCATATGGAATTGTACCTACACCTGGTTGTATTTATAGTTAGGTGGGATAAGCATGAAAAGTTAAGTATTTTGATTAGAGCACAATGCAGCATGAAAGCCAAATATGAACTGTTGGCCTTTTGAAGAGCCTACAGTTCTTCATTTAATAATATATAAAAGGTAGAGAAACCAAATATAATAATTTCACAATGTGAGAGTGAACCTGCTTTGTTAATAATTATTCCTAATTAGCTTTTTAATATTAACTACATTTGATAGTATAGTCCTAGATACACTGTATATAAATAATGATGGGGATAGTCACAACTAGAATGCTTTTGGTCATAGTTGCTTGATTAGGGCTGAGCTGGAGCTAAACAACACAAAGTATAAAATAGCATAATCAAAACTAACCAGTGAAACAAATTGAATTTGGACTTAACTTTAGACATAGATAAATGAAAAATTTAACATTTTTTCATGGAGTTCATGCATTCTAGTATGGTGTAACTAATTCGTCATACTAGCATGAAGGAATTGATTTCTTCAGTAGAGTACTTGTCTTTAAAACTAAATAACATTCTTAACTCTAATCTTAATACTTGTAGTGGAACCTGTCTATATCAGTCAGACAAATTAGAACCTGGCTCCAATAGTTATGGTTAGAAATCATTACTGTTTGATCAGCAAGCCCAGCACATTAAGTAAATCAAGCATTCATTGTACTTTTGTATTAACCCTGGTATTATTATTTTAACATCTGGTAAAATGCACTACCTTTTTCCTTTTTTGGTTAAATTTGAAAGTAATGAAGAATTTAGTTGAATAACATAGTCATTGTTAAGCTGGTGTTTAGGACATATTTTAACATGAAATTTCTGATATATTTCAATTTGAAAAGCAAAGTAAAATTTGGCAGGAGAAAACTTAGAACCAAAAATAATGAAACTTAATTACTGTATTATTTAAACCAATTATTCTTTCTACAACTTTATGCTTTATTTTTCACATCCACTACTGCTGTAATTCATAAAATGACAGCTGGCCAAATCAACAGGGTGTTGACTTACAAGCCAAGAGTCTAGAGTTTGTATCCCATCATCAGCACTGTGGTGTGTCCAGAATGAAGACACTTAATTGTCATTGATTTAGTTATTTACTTGTTGCTACAACTTGAATAGCATTGAACAGGTATACATGGAGACACAACCTGGTCCTTAAGGTTATCTTAAATGCTATAAAGAACCAAATTGATCTCAACACCAGTGAAAAAACACCATTGAAAGTACCAACTAGAGATTTCATTACCTTTGTGCACTCAGGTCAGCAGATCCATTTCAAGAAGAACAACAACAAGCGTTTTTTGAGCAGGGTGTCAGGGACTCTTTCCCATCCCAGTTACAAAAAAAAAATGGACATTTTAATGTGATGTGAAGGAAAGAAAGTTGTGAATCTAGTCGAGTTAACGGTTCCTAATGAAGATAACATAAACGCCGCTCGGGCTCGAATGAATGACCGTTATGTAAACCTCCTCACCGAATATGAAGACGCAGGCTGGAAAGCAGAGCATTTTCCAATCCTAGTCGGATGTAGAGATTTTTGTTGGACACCACCATGATCGATATCCAAACTACAGTGGAAATAGCTAGCCACTGGGTTTGGTTAAAAAGAGACGATGAGCGATGGCAAGAAGAATATTGATGCCGTCGAGAGGTAAGTCCCAAAACGGCGCGCATTCTCTCATGATGACCCCATACACTTGCTGGCTTCCCGTATGCGGAGTTCTTGACTGGTAGCTCTTTCATGTGCAAATCATCTAGGATGTGTCTCTTGACTTAGATGTGAACCTATCTTATCTTTACCATAAACCAAATGTGTCGCTACAATATATCAATGTCCTGTCTGATCACCCTAGATTTGCCCTTAATGGCATTGTTGGTGAGGTTTGTATCAGGATTTCTAACCTCTCAGCTAATGAGGATATCTTTAATAATCATGCCCCTTACTATAACCAGGTTTTCCGGAGTAGTGCTTCCACGAAACGATCTCATATATTCTCAATTCTAGACTAAAGTCAAAACTTGTACTTCTCTTTCCCAATGTGGAACCTAAGCCCACCAGGCTTGCATCCACCCATACAGATTCCATCACCCTGAAACTGAATTCTCCTACTGCCAGTACTCATTCAGCATTCCGGCTGCTTCGGAGACTGAATTATTTCCAGCCTCTGGGTAGCCTGTCCATCGCTAAGTCATGTCCTAAGTCCTCCATTGGCAGAAAGTAGGAGGTTTAATGGTTTGCGTTACCATTCTCTCATCAGGTTAAATCTTTACTTAAGCTATTTTTCAAAATCTTAACTTATTTCCCACAACACTATAAATACTACCCATCTTGAATAAATCTTTGATTAAAATATCATACTCTACAAAACTAAGCTATAACTGCCCTTTCCAATATGTACAAACTTTACCACCTTACTGTGGGCCCTGCAAAATGTCTACCTAGACCCCCACTCTAACCCACCAGATTTTAATACTTCAAGCTTTTGGAATCCTACCCACTTCAATAATAAGAACCCTTCTCCCATCGTACCTTATACTAGTAATGCTAACACATGTGACAGCGATGACGCCCTCTCCCAGTCCAATACTAGTAACGATAACACTTCCAGTCTTACCGCGAGGATAACTGATCACATGAATCAGCTCAGAAAGGGATTGATTCTAAGCCCACCGCTAGTGAGAAAACATTTAATTGTCAGGTCTCCCAATTATGTTTGCTAGATGGATTTTGTTTATGCTACAATGTCGTTTATAAATGCCGGGTAATGACCACATATTTCCACCAACTACATTGATGGCACTGTTGATTTCAAGCGCTGTTACCTGGTTCACCTGAATTCATTCTCAAATGGAACTTCTAAACTCTCTATCTCCCTAACTACATTCATACCCCACCTCAAGTCCCAAAATACTTCCTATATCTTATCCTGATCCGTAGTTTGTGGGCTTCCCCGTACAACACTAACCACCATATTTGCAAGTTATGCTGCAGGGAATCGCTCGCTACTCTTCTCCACCGTAATACATTGTTACTAAATAGGTTCTTTGACGTAATCTTCTCCTGTAAGCACAAATTTTATTCCACATTTGCCCATTAGTAAAATCTTTATGATTTTTCCTAATTGTGAATATGCCCTTATTACTTAGCTATGTTAACAGCATGTTCTTTCTTCATTATCCTTATTTCAGTATACATTCTTGTTCTGCTACCCCTCCCTATTCCTTTCGTTCATTGCTTATCTCTTCCAGACTCTCTGTATGGTTAGCTGCCATCCTTCAGTAATTTTTTGTCTACTTAGTGAGATTACCTTGACTACCAGTGGCACTCCCTTTCAACACACTGACCTTAAAATTACCTTCTCTTCTCTTTCATCTATTCTACCCTTGTTCATTCCTCCTGTGCAATAGAAATTCACCTCTTTCACCCTGCCTTCACTTCTTTTCTACTTCTGTTCCTCCTTCCTTTGTTGCATATCTCCTCTTCCTTCTCCCTGCTTTTTGTACTTACTCTTCGTCCTCTCTCCCGTCAACTGTTTAAATCTCTGGAACTAGTATATGACCTGCTTTTGTCAATTTCTGTTGATGAGAGGAGCTGGACTTATTGTAATATATCCGTGTGACAGTTTACTGGTTGCATACTCAAGATCTTTTGCATATTCCATCGGAAAATGATTATCATTACGATTATTACGTAATTCCGAACTTTCTAAACAGCTGTCGAGTCAAGGAATTATGTATTTTCTTCTTAGTATTCTTTATTTTTTATGCTCTATGTAAATATGTTTGCGTGTGCATATATATATATATATCGAGAAGTAATATTTATCCCCCACTTAAACGTGAATGTTCTGTTAGAACAAACTATATTGCGGTGGTTACCATGAGAGAAACTTTCAATTGGCTTTTGATGCAAATTACACTCTTGCTTATATCGCTAGCAGCGAGATAATTCCCCGCCACGTATAGCGCCGAGACCACCAGATCACATAATTTCGACCTTCCTTAGTCTCATCAACGATAGACACTCAATCGCTAGAGGTACCGGCGATCCACCTTCCCGTCAATGATGTAGAAAAACAGTGCCAGAACAGGCGCTGGCATTGCTATTAGTCAGTCAGCTTGTTAAAAATATACATATATTAGCGACAGAGGCAGTATTAATACCGAGAAATAATATTATCCCCACTCAAACGTGATTATTTTGTTAGAACAAAATATACTTGCAGTAATTACCACGAAAGAAACTCTCATATTAGCTTTTGTTTTTCTATATATTGCTGGTGGAGAGATGGAGATAAGTAGAGATAGACAACTTTAATGTAGAATAAAAGTTTGTTGAACAATTGCTGATATTTGGAATGTTATACCCATGACTTTGGAAAATGTAAAATACTTCAAATAAATAGAAGTATTTGTTGCTGATGTACAGTTCACAAAGCTGAGTTGTAGGGAAAGTAAAGGTTCGAAAGTACAAATGTTCACCATATAATTTGGAATATCGAATGTTGTAAATTAGATAAAGATATAGCCTTGTCTCGGAGGAGCATTGGATTTGTGATCGGGCACAATCAAAATTCAAACTGGTGTGCAATTACTTAGAAAATTGTCCAACACCCGGGTTCATGAGTTGTTCAGTGAATTGATTCATTAATTACTTCCGGTTCATAACAGACAAGCATATTTGAATTCTCACCAAATCTTTGAAGGTAGATGACATTGGTAGCTTTACTGCTTCCTCACACATTTTATTAGCTAAATAAAAAATAGCACACATTCTTACGCGCAAAACCTGTTTTCCTTGAACAATGGTGTAAGTTATGGAAAGAAATCCTATACATACTCCTGTATCGTCGCCATAATGAGATAATTGTGGATACGTTTTAGGTAGTGCGGTGATTTTAGAATTATGTTTAGAAATAGAATATATTACGCTTCAAGACGATTTCCCTATTCGAGATGTATTAATGTTATGTTTATGATCATTTCAGATATTCATAATACAATCAGAAGCTTTCAATGGTGAGTTATTTTTATTGATTTTTGTATGATATTGCTTATATATAACCTGCTACATTGTTCTTTATTTTTATTTTTTAATTAATTTATTTATTGAGATAAGTCAGATTTGACTGCAATTTCTAGAAGGTTGAATAACCACGCCGAAGTTCATTCATTAGTTCGTATTACTATAATGCTGGTCTTTTTACATGGAATTTACAGTGCTGTTGGTGTTATCTTTTAGGTAAATCTACAGTACGATGCAATAAAGCAGCAGATATTGTGTTCGTATTAGATTCTTCAACCAGCATATGGAAGAGCGATTATGAGAAACAATTGAATTTTGTTAAATACTTCGTCAAAAATTTGAATATTGGATTAGAGGCAAATCAGGTTTGTAGTAATTTACAAATGTACTTGTAAATATTTGATAGATTTCTTTAAATTTTAACATTTAAAAAACAAATGTATGTAGTTGGATGTCGTCTTTATGTTTTAGTTGAATGTTGCATCCATATGCAAACATTTAGCGTAATCTCAATGCAGGTTATTTTATGCAAGTAATAATTCAGAAAATACTGCAGTGTTTTTCCTTGACCAAATTTACTGCACTATGTTCCAGTTCATTGGGGAAATATTTGCTGCTTTCAATATTCTGTTCATATTACAAAATTGCTGAAAGTTACCTACCTCAGCTCACCAAGAAGATACAGATGTTGCTAAGGATGAGAGGCGTACCAAAAAAGAAATCAGAATTTTGCAATATTATTTTATTCACTTGGCTTTACATGTTTACATTTTTATCGCCTTCAAAGTATTCTCCATTTGAAGCAATGCAACGGCCCAGACATGTTTTCCACTGTTCGAAGAAGTCCTGGAACTCTTGCAAAATGATACCTTTTAACGCGTCCGTCTTTTTTTTTTCATCTCTTACACATCTACAAAACGTTCTTCTTTAACGACTTTCTTCATTTGGGATAGAACAAAGTCACAGGGAGCAAGATCGAGTGAATAGGGGGTGGATAAGCGGGGCCATGCCATTTGTGGTAAAAACTGTCATACTCAAGATAGTGTGCGTAGGCGCATTGTCGTGATGAAACCCCCACTCTCCCTTTTGCCAAATTGCCACAGGTAGGGTTTTTTTTCATCTCAACGCGTGTCTCACAAACGCTTCAGAACTGCCAAGTAAAATGTCCAGTTAACAGTTTGACCAGGAAGAACAAATTTTGTGTGGACAATTCCTTTCGCATCGATGAAGCAAATCAGCATCATCTTGACATTGAACTTCACTTGACGCACACTTTTGGGGTGTGGTGAAATTGAATGCTTCCATTGATTTGATTGCTGCTTCGTTTCCGGATCGTAGCCGTAGCACCAGCTTTCGTCACCAGTGATGACCTTCAGGAAAGGTCCAGATCAATTTCCAGCTGTTTTTTAGTTCACGACACACATTCAAACTTGATTGCTTTTGATATTCGTGAGCAAGCGAAACAAATTTTGCTACAACTCTTTTCATTCGCAATTCCTCGAGCAAAATTCGTTAGTAGAAGCTCCAGTATATACCAGTTAGTTGTTCGATGATGGTCTTCCAAGATCAGTTCATGAATATTCATGATGTTTTCATTTGTTCGAGAGGTCGATGTTCATTCTGAACGAGGTCGGTCTTCAAGTGACAAGTGACCATTCCTGAAGCGTAGAAATCACTTGTAAACTTGTGCTTTGCTCATAGCACCATCCTTGTAAGCTGTCTGAAACATGACGAGTGTTTCGGTTCTCGTTTTCCCCAGCAGAAAACAGAATTTCACGGAAGCACGATGTTCTTTCGATTCAGTCATCGCAAAAATCGACGAGCGGGGAAGAAGCACTGCAATATAAAGACGCACCACGTTGCAGTACAACTTCAGTCGACGACACCTATTGGGAGATTGATACCTGGGGGTCGTCCCCAAACCCCATATGTGATGGTTGAGACGCAGTTTTATATCTCATACTAAACCCATCACTCATGAATGAAACAAAAATCATTGCCCGGCACAGAATATGAAATGGAGGACGTACTAAAAGTAATGAGAACACAAACTCTTCGCTCAACGTGACGAAAGTCTTTTCCTTCACGTGTGTATGTATATATGTGTGTGTGTAGGGAGAGATTTGTATATATGTATATAATCGATTAAGGAAACAGAAGGCGGATTTGGTATTAGCCTTTATTTTGTACGACGATCGTTTCTGTCCCTCATCGGTGGGACGCTCTGCATCATATTGTGTTGCATTAATTTTGCAGTCTGGATCACATCAGGTACATTCATTCATAATGTGTCTCGCTAAATATCTTGAGATCGGGCGGTCATAAAGATTAGTACAAAATCGATCTTCTGCTTCCTTAATCGATTATTATCTCAACTAACACTGCTGAATTCCTGAAGTAGATCCAACGGAAATATACCATAACTGCAGATGATACCAAGTAGTCCAAACCGTGCCAGGGCTTTACTCAAGACATCAACACATTAATTGACATATACCTATTAGTCCCAAATATCACACATACATACACACACGCACACACACACACACACACACACACACACAAGCAGGCAGACAGGCAGACAGGCAGACAGACAGACAGACAGACAGGCAGACAGGCAGACAGACAGACAGACAGACAGACAGACAGACAGATATACAGACAGACAGACAGATAGATAGATAGATAGATAGATAGATAGATAGATAGATAGATAGATAGATAGATAGATA
>JAOPJW010005814.1:63426850-63438203 GCA_027122535.1 Octopus maya
ACCTATCATCCTATCGCACGCGTTCCCCATGTCTCAAGGTGATGGAGACAACCATTAACTATAAACTTCTTCAACGCCTTGAATATTCTTCCTTACTAAGTTCGGCTTTAGCAAAGCCAGATTACTAGAAATCTACTCTCTTACGTTACTTACCAGTGAGATTTGCAGTATTTTACCTGGCACTCAAAATATTTGGAGAAAACAGTAGTTGCACACGACATTAGTAAAGCATTTGTTCGTGTCTGGCATGTGAATCTCCAAATAAAATTGCCTTCTTGTCGGCTCCATCTATCTATCGTGTATTGTATTGGTATCTTCCTGTCAGATTGTAGTCTTGCGTTGATGGAGCTGTTTTTTTACCCATATTCTATGAACCTTTGAATGACCAAAAGTTCTGTTATATCTCCCCCACACTTCTTCTAATACGTCAGTGACCTATCATATCACCTACTCTTACGCAGATAATACCACCTTTCACTCTTTCTTAATTTTCCGCACCCAAGGGTGATGATACCTTGCGCCAAAGCTACACTGTCTTCAAGAACACTGGAAACTTACTCCAATGGGAAATATGCAAATCTTGCGTTCGTCACCAGCACACAGATACAATAACAAAACATATCAAGAAACATCGCATTACCTCCTAAACATGAACAACTAGAATCTTTAATGTCATTCCATATGCTAGGCTTCACTATTAATGGAGAATCTCTCCTAGCAGTGACACATAGTTAAACTGCATCAAAAAAGGCGGTCCTTCTTCAAGGCGTAAAGAACACATCTGCACATCAACTTTTAGAAGCTTCAAAGTAATGCCCACAATGGAGTACTACTCGCTCAGCGGAAGAGAGTGGTGCTAAGCACTCACATATCCTAGACCATATGTAAAGAATGACCAACCGTCTGATTAACAGGAAATCGCTCGTTAACAGACACCAACCTCTGTTCAACCTTGTGCTATCTCCTTTGTCTTTTTTTTAAAACCGTAGATTTTATCTTCAGAACTGTATCTCTGTCACCACCATTCAGGCATTCGCATTTTCTTTCATTAACCATATTTAGACCTCTCTAACTTAGACTCAATATTAACCGCTATACATGATACTTCCCTTTCAGAATATTTGTCCTTAGTTTTCGCGCAACTGTTCGACTTGCAACCGTTCAAAAGAGTATTAGCCACATCGTCTCACAAGTTCCGGAGGACCTGTGAGGGCCACAATCACAGCTTCTTTCTCCAGATAATCCTCTCCCCACCCCCACCCCACCTAAAAAAAAAATTGTTATTTTCTCTGCTTTTGCCGAGAAGTACCTATTTCAAAAATCAGTTAAGTAATAAAGCTCGTTAATAAATACAGCTCATTCATAGCTTCAGGTGTATCTTGTACTAATACAGATTAGCTATACTTTGTAACAGAATCTTTATGCTTTTGTTCCTGGTCAGTATTATTTTCTAATTGCATATACCTAAAATGTATAGGAATGGCTTTTATTCACTTCAGATTTTGCTTTTCCAAGCTCGGTAATAATATTTTGAAGCTTACTTACTTTTTCAAAACGTCCTAAATAAATTCGGTGCTGAGCATTTGGTAGAGAATTTTCACGCACTTACGAGAATTTACAAGAACTTACAAAAATTTTCAGAAACTTTCCTATGTGCATATATAGAGACCTTGAAACTCACCTGCTCAGTTGAGTTCTAGCTGTCAAAGTGTCTGTCAATAATCATCAGATAGGGCGTCGAGAGACTATAAACATTTTACTCTTTGTTTGTGATTAAATTTTCAAGACAATGGAAAAGTACTCAATGGTGTCACCCGCTAAAATATGTGAAACCTACAAGGCTTATTTTATTACCATCTCATTTCACCTGCAAACACTGCAAAACAACTCTAGCATGCAAGATGCTTATTTGTTTGTTTGAATAACTGGCATTTTATAACAGAAAAATTTAGAATCTTTAAATTTTTGAATCTGATTTTTGTAATTCTAATGTTATAGAAAAGATATACCAGACCTTAACATAAGTCATTCTTAAAATACATCCATTTTCTTAAATCCTTTTTACTCTATTCTTTTCTTTTGCAGGGAAGAATAACCAAAAAGTTCCCTATGGCAATAATTCAACGGGAACCCACTAAACTACACAAGCAATTGCTACTTCTGGTAATAGATCCTTCCAAAAGTCGAACTGAGAAGTATCTGTTCCTCTCAAGTGTCCGAACCTTCCATCACTCATCGTCTCGGTGCTACATCACTCTGAGGTCACCGCACTTTACTCTGCCGGAGAAAGCAGCAAGACGGAACAAGAAGATGGTGTTATGGATACAGATTGCAATTTCAGAGGTGCAATTTTGGAGAGAAAGTCATATTTCCGCAATCAAAAGAAGCTCAACGACTTTATCATAATTTTTGGTTTAACAAATACCAATGCCGAGTTTTTACTGAACGTGTGCGCACGAGAGTGTGGAGATGTGGTAACATATCTGAGTGACATTCAAAATTATACTCTGTAACGGAACATTAAGTATTATTTTTTTCATCTTTTACTTGCCGTTCTTACTCAAAATTGAAAGTGAGGATACTAATGCGAGATGGGCTAACAATTGTATTCAGCACTGGACTCTGTAACTTTTTCATACTTTATTACAAGGTAATATAGAGCTGGTAAGGAAACAATGCAGTAACATTGCAGATTCTTTCTAATAAAGAAATATTATTTGTTAAATTTATTTTCCCGTGCAAATCTTGCCTTCTAATGTTGTACAGTGTATGACATATATCTTTCTCATACAAACAAGTACTTAGTATATATGATTTTCAGTGTTTGAAAATCTGATCTCTATATCCTTTGTATTTATAAGTTGGAAAATTTCAAGAGTCATCAACTTATGCAACGCCGATAGCTTTGTAACCATTAAAAAAGCGATTCATCTATGTAAAAGACAATTGTCTTCAAAAATTAAAATTTATTATGAACCTAAAAATTATTAATTTATGTGACTGGATAACCGTTTGCAATACTTGCAAGAAAAAGATTTAAATCTATGCAGTATTGATTCTATTAATAGATAAGCGTAAGGCGGCGAGCTGGCCGTTGCCGCTACGTTCTGAGTTCAAATTCCGCCGAGGTCGACTTTGCCTTTCATCCTTTCGGGGTCGATAAATTAAGTACCAGTTACGCACTGGGGTCGATATAATCGACTTAATCCCTCACTTTGTCTGTCTTTGTTTGTCCCCTCTGTGTGTAGCCCCTTGTGGGTAGTAAAAAAATAAGAAACGTTAGCACGTTAAGTACCACTAGCGTACTGGAGTCGATCTTAACGACTGGCTACCTCCCACAAAATTTTGGACCTTGTGCCTAGAGTAGGAAGGAATCGTTAGCACGCCGGATGAAATGCTTAGTGGCATTTCATCTGCCACTACATTCTAAGTTCAAATTCCGCCGAGGTCGACTTTATCTTTCATTCTGTCGGGGGCGATTAAACAAGTACCAGTTATGCACTGGGGTAATCCCTTTCCCCAAGTTTGAGGCCTTGTGCTTCCAGTAGAAAGAATTAATAGATAAGCGTAGGCTATACAGCATAGGTAAGAAGTTCGCTTCATAACTACGTGCTTCCAGTTCCATTCCACAGAGCACTACATTTGGGAAGGCTTATCATGTATACGTGTGTTTATGTATGCATATTCATGTGTGTGCGTGTGTGCGTGTGTGTGTGTGCGTGTGCGTGTGCGTGCGCGTGCGCGTGCGCGCATAATGTGGTGTTTATGTTCCATAACTTAGCGATTCCGCATATAGAAATCAGTGTACTTGTGTAGGTATGATTGACAAAAATCCCTGGAAAGTGATACCGAAACAATTGTATTCCCGTGACTGAAGAAAGAGATTTTTAGAAATAGGTTGAGAGTAGAGTAACATGTAGTAAAGGAAGAGAAATAAGTACTTTAATTAGATAGCTCCCGATTAGACACAGTGCATCAATAGTTAAGTTTGGCAGACAGGTTTAAAAACTTCCTCTTTATTTTTGCATTTTCTAATGTTCCCCAACGTTTTAACTACTTAAATTTCTTTATATTTATTTGTTTTAATTACATAGAAGTTTTCCATTTTTTCAAACCCCAAGATCGAGGAACAGTCTTCATAGATTTTACAGGAATTCTTAGATAGGTAAGATTGAGGCAGATAATATAATATTTAATTAAAGCATTTTGATTCTTGAATGTAAAACGTGAACAAAATCAAGTTCCAGACGAGATGGCAGAAGAAGTGGATGCATCAGATAAGTACACACCTTGGTAGTTTGCGGTGCAGTAACCATTTTAGTAACGGTTGTTGCTCATTGACGCGTTGCTCTCAACATTGTTTTGTTTACAAACATTTTAAAGAAATTGATACATGTAAAATTCAATTTTAACATCCACTACAGGAAAGTTACCAAGTACATCTTAAATCTAGGATGAGTCTACTTTTCAAACAAGTTGGTAAACTAAAAATGCATATTCATTCACATAGATTGTTGTTGTTCGATAATAGGTGGCAGTCACATAATGATCGCAATGATTACTGATAATTTCGTTTATTTTCTGGGACACAAAGTTTTAAAACCATTGTTTAGTAGAAGTGAGCTATTTACTAATTAATAGTTTTTGAAACCCTAAGAGTGTCATTGCTTAAAATTACATAAATGATAAACTGTTAAAAATAACTTTATCTCAGATGAAATTATTCAAAATCAATTTACTTACCTTGAATAAACTCGAAAGGTAAAACCCACCAAGGGCTACTGAGTAATGAAATATACAGAAACCGAATGATGTTGCCAAGTAGCCCAGCATAAAGAACTTTCACGTGACCTGCAAATAAATTAATTTTATTATTTATTATCAATCGAATATTAGATAATGCTTTTAACATAGGCACAAAACAAAACCACATATTTTGCGAGAAGGATATTGTCGAATGATATCAACTTCACGATTTGAATCGTACTTCAGCCCATCACGATTAAATCGAAATGTAAATAAACACATTTCAGCTGGCACTCTACGACTCCTCTGGATGAATCTGAGTATATCACCATCGAAACACTGAAAACGTCGCACGACATAATTGTTTGTATTCACCACCATCGCGCCATAGAAATCAAAGAGGTGAGATGTCAAGGAATGAATCTAACACAAGACAATTACACCACTCATTATCGAAGACTCTGTAGACGTTACAGCATAATGATTGAGTAGGTAATAGCCGCGTCATCCTGAACAACTGGTACTGGGTGTAAGCAGCACAGAAAATCGGCAGAAACTGTACATTCCAAGAGAAAACGAAAATGCAAACGTTTCAGTTCGAAAAGTTACTGCAAAGAGTGTCAGACAGGCGAATGATGTAAACATTACCTCCATCCATTCCCTCAGTGATGGCTCTTTCACCGCCATTTTTAGTGAGATCGGCTACCCGTCCTATAACTTTTTCTCAGTTCTTCTCCCCTAAGCACCTTGTGTTCCCCAAGTTTGGCATGGGTCACTTCGATTTCTGTCTACCTGGCCCCATTACAGCAAAGTCATCAATTAGCGAAAAGTTAACCAATCAAAACATCCAGCAAGCGGTAAAAAATAAAGCGGTGAACGATGACATCATTGAGAGACTGAATGCATAATACTAAACAGTCCCAATATGTGAACATTTACTCTGACCTCTAAGCAAATCCAACTCTATAATGGAACGATCCGAACTTTGAACACGAGAGTGGAAACGACTGCGCCTAGGACGGCTACCATGTAGCTATAATCAACCTAATAACATGCTTTGGATTGATCTAAATCGATGAACTTCCATCTAAAGCTAGATTTAACTCAAATCTCTCTAAAGCATAAAAGATGTAGTTGAAGTTTTCCTTGAAAACTTATAGGAATGTCATAGGTTTGTGCAGCTCCGACAAAACATGTGATAAAAATGTTGCTTTCTATGTTAGCATCTTATCTAAAATCTTTAACCATTTTTTTCTTTTTTTTTTACAGAATTCAATCAGATACGAAAATTATCAGCAATGCTCCGTATGCCTGTATCTTTTTATCAGCAGCGCTTGCACCACTGAAAATTTTCTCAGTTTACTTTCAGCTGATATACGCTTCTCTCAAGACAGAGGTAAACAAGTTTTCTTCAAGTCTTCTCACATAATCAGTCGATACTTCTCGTACATCAGATACCATTATCAGTTTTTGTCTCCATTTTACATCTTCTGCTGAACGATGAGACAAACATTCAAGGTAAGCTTTGGAGTCCACTATTTCTAGTCTGACGCTCGCCTCAAGCAGTTCGGTATGAGTGGCTAAGTGGGTAGATATTAATTAGTTGGAAAGATTGTTGAAAAGGTATCGTAGCCAACTTAGTATCAGCGGGAACGGTTTTTGAAAATTTTCGGATGAATTCAGCTATCGTACGTCCGTCGTGGTGACATAACCACGATAGAGTCTTTGACGGACACACTGATGTCAACAGCATGCAACATTCTCCAGTGGGAACAAGACAATTAATGAAGAAGTCAAGGAAACAACCTTGTGTTCTAGCCAATTTAGTCTTGGAAAATATAGAAATAAAATTCTCGAAGTTGCTACATAAGTTAGACCGCACATCACTGATGATCATTTATAGAGATACCAGCGAAATCTTCATCTCAAAAACTCAATAATACACCGTCTCGTGTACAGAATAGGAAGAGTTTAATCTCATACAATAGGGCATGTTCCAGTAAATATTTCAGTTTTGGACAGTTGAAGATCCTCTGCAAAATCTAGGTGAGACCCACACCGAAATATTTCTGCATCTGAGACTGTGCTGCTGTTGCACACATATTCTGAACCATTTCATAAAGAAAAACACAGTAAATTGTTATTGACTACCCACCAATAAACTTCAACGTATACTTCACAAATGCGCTGTCTCCTTACGCTTTCTGTTGTATCAGTACTACAACGACCTATGCTCCTCTAACGTAGCTGGCTGTATGCCAAGATCATTCAGCACTCATCTCTCCTCTTTTTTATCTTTTTTATTTTTTTGTAGATGTGGATGTAGGTATGTTCAACATAAACTTCAAAGATATAATTTCACCACTCTAAAGGTCCTTCTTTCTGACTAAATTACTAAAACTCGGAACAGTTGAGTATTACTTGCTAGCATTTTTATTGTTTTCGTTGGTCAGAGACCAATTGTAGTGACTTTTCTCTTCACAGTAAATTATAAAGCTTTGAGAATTGACACCGGTCATATAGTCCTTTTCCTCTTCGACCCAACCACTTTTCCCTTCATCGACTCATTGTCATTTGACAAGAGTTAGAGGTAGATTAGGGTTATTTCCGTGTGTATTTTGAGTTTGTACTGTTAATAACGTCAATACAGCTGTCATTCAAGGATATACACGCGACGCTGTATACATATTTTCGCAGATTCATGCACACACACGCGCGCGCGCATGCACATAACTAACTTTTAAAACGCCGAGGAAGGAAAGAAAGGTGGGTGTAAGGAATACGTAGCTTTTAGGAGAGAGGGGTGGGTGGTTTTTCTGCTGTCCATCGCAAATAAACACTCACTCACATACACATACATATATATATACATACATATATGTCTACTATACATTTTAAACTCGTGATTACCTATGTGTACGTTTTAATGTGTGTGTGTGCGTGTGAGAGAGAGAGAGAGAGAGAGAGAGACGTCTTATAACTGTCTGTCTCGCTACTTTTGTAGGGTTTTCCTTGTTGCTGTCACATATTGTGAAGTTTTAAAATTGTAGCAAAACTTTCAAATTTGGTATATTGAAATAATTGTCCACGTTAATTCCGATTTTGTTATATATTTGTTCCAGAAAAATTGCAGAAAAATGTTACTGAGGTTTAAAGTTTAATCAATTTTACCTAATCAGAAAACAGGATTTGGAAGCTGGCATTTTCTACTTGCTAGCTGTCTATCACAGAGTGAAATCAAAATCATTACGAGGAGGAATTTTTATTAAACAAAAGAAAGCAAAGCATGACGACGACCAATGTTGTAAGAATTTTTGTAGTTTTAATAAGTTTTAATGAATAGTCATGTGAAACGGTCGAACAGACATCAACGAAGTTTTTGTGCGAAAAATTGCACAAATCTTTCCTGATCAAGAGGTCTATCTGTCGGGGAAGGCATGATCTGACATAGAATTAACAAAGATTTATATAAGACATTCTATTGTAAAACTTGCCCGGTAACGATGTGCTATTCAGCTAGTAAATATATGAGAATCAAAACTAACCAGCATTGAATTCTGTTCTGTTGTGTTAGGTAGATGAAACTGGAAATGAATATCATCCCGAATGAAACTTGCTATGTAGGTACCTAGTAGTTTCAGAATGATTTCAACAGAATTGTTCAGGTAATGGGCAGGACATGTCTGATCCCCTATGATAGGTCTAAGTTACAAATCTTTTGGTTGTAGTAATTTTATGTATTCACCACCTTGTTGCGTTACTGTATTTGTTTTTCTTTCACTTATGTATCTTTGGTAAGCCTTAAAAGTTACTGGGTTTTGGTTCAAAATTGGCAATGTAGTCACTTTCATTTGTAGTGAGTTATGTTTCGAAACCAGATTACTGAGCTGCTTCATAATGTGGTGATCCATATTTGTAGGTGCTTCAGAATATATTGTATTTTCAACAGATCTTCAGTTAAATCTTGATAATATTCGACATCCATTATGATAACAGCACCACCTTTAACTACTTATTTGATAAGTATTGTACCATCATTTTGAATTCGTTTTGGTAATATTTGATGTGGCATTACTAATTCGATTTGGTAATATTTGATATTGCACTACTAATTCGATTTGGTAATACTGCTAACTAATTTGTTGTAACGAGAATTTAGAAAGGATGTCACTGTAATGATCCAGATGAATATTTCTTCCTTTTGGTGAGGTGAATGTTGATTTGTTCCTTATCAGAGATTCCTCAACTTCGTTATTTTTATCGATGAAAACCCCTGATGATAATTTTTGATTTTTGATTCTTAATGGTTGAGTGTTGGTGTAGATATAAATTTTAGTTCTTTTGTCACAGGTTGAAGCTCATGGTTATCTAAATTCTTTTTTGAGAAATTAATAATTTTAGAATCTATCCGTTCAATAGATACAGAACTGTTTTCTCCTGATTTTTTTTTTTTTTTTACCTCTTTACAATATTTGTTGTCCTGACTCTAAACACAAATTTTTCTTTGTTTAATATTTCCATTATTGTTGACTTTTGCTACATAAACTCTGTTTTGGTCGTAGTGTTTATTTTTATTTTACTGTGTTCTCCCTTCTATTTCTGGTATTCTAATACCCTATTTAACTATTTGGAACTTTTCACCCAGTTCCATACAAGTGATCTCGAAAACGATCTCCTTCCGGTTTTTATTTCTCGAGTATTTAGATTTATAATTTTGTCAGAAGAATATGTGTTTTTAGATATGCGTTAGTTTCAGCTTTTGGTATGTATGTTACATGTATTAGAGTTTTGTGTAACTGACGAATTCTTGTGATACTTTGTAACAGATTCACGGGAAGACGATTGTTTCTGTCGCCACTTGATTTGATGCATGTTACATTGATTAAGGTGTTTCCTTACATTTAGTTGTGATGGGGAGTTTTTACTGTTATTTACAGCAAATTCGTCGAGAAATTGTTGTTTTCATTGTTATAAAAGCCTGAATTTATTTTCTTTTGGAATTTTTCTAATCTATATTATTCGCATTTTCTCAGCTACGTGGTCAATCTGCATTTTCAAATACTTCATTGAAAATTTTTTGACTATCGATAGCTTTGAAACGAAATTGTTTGCATATGTCAATAGCTGTTCTGAATTTTGTGACAGTGACCTCTCATCTAAGTTTTGTTTCCTCCACCGGTTCTCCTACAATTTTTTTAATTAGATATTTATAAGAAAGTATGGGTACAGTTAATGTAAACCAAGTTGAATATATTTAGCAAATTTCTCTCATTCGTATGCCTTTTAGAAATTTTATTTTCGAATATTGAGATGTTTTCTCCATTTCGTACACATCTGGTTTTCTTTTTCGACATACCTCTGTTTCTAAATTACAAGTTAGTTGCAATAAACTTTCTATTGTGCCTCATTTTACACTGCTGATAGAATTTCAAATAGATTCTGAATTTAGATATACCTTTGTAAAACAAATGCTCATGTGTCTATCATCCAAGTAACTTGGCTGACAAATCATTAGCATTCCTTCCGATTCTGCTGATTTTGTTCGTTTACCAAACCTGATGACGTATGCGCAATAGAAATATAAATCCGGTGTTTGTAGTAAGACTTCAGCAAGTAGAATAACACTCGATCAGCTAAGAGAGTAAAGATAATGCTATAATAAAAACCACAAGTCTTGTTACATCCAGCTGTACAGGGCTTCCTAATCGAAACATTATTTTATTTTACCGTTTTTTTTTCAAACTGAGAATAAGACCGTTTGTCAGTTGCCTTTTGAACAAAGGACGTTTAAACAAGAGATGCTGATAAGGAAGAAGACAAGAAGAAAAACACAAGGAAGATAACCAAATTTACAATTAATCAAGACGTAAAAAAGATGTTAATGGTGAACTATGTGTCCGCCAAGACGTATTTCTTAAAATGTGGACACACAGTAAAAATATCGTTCCTGGAATTTATGTAGCCGTTGGAGGCTCTCAAGTTCTTTAAAGGATATAGTTTTTCAAGAAAACATACTGAACATATTTTGGACCCGTAAATATAAGGTCTTGTTTTGGAAAAGATTTTCCATTTGATATCGAAATTGATCCCTTCGTCTTCAAGTTTTCAGACTAAAGCCGAAAAGATCGTTATTAGATCACTCTAAGAAAAGGTCTTCTTATATATGTTGTTTTCTTTCACACTTGCGGAAATAATCTTATGGTTATTGGCTGATGATGTCATTCAGGATAGTGGAATTTATAATTTAATGCTTTGAGTCCACGCTTTGGACCCCAGTGTGCAACTGGTACTTATTTAATCGACCGTAAAGATATACTTTTCTACTCTTGGCCCGAAATTTTGGGGGAGGAGGTCAGTCGATTAGATTGACCCCAGTACGTAACAGGTACTTAATTTATTGACTCCGAAAGGATGAAAGGCAAAGTCGACCTCAGCGGAATTTGGACTCGGAACGTAAAGACAGACGAAATACCACTGAGCATTTTGCCCAGCACGCTAACGTTTCTTGTTTCTTCATTGCCCACAAGGGGCTAAACATAGAGGGGACAAACAAGGACAGACAATGGGATTAAGTCGATTACAGCGACCCCAGTGCGTAACTGGTACT
>JAOPJW010005814.1:63967306-63978067 GCA_027122535.1 Octopus maya
TGTGACAAGGCTGACCCTTTGAATTACAGGCACAACAGAAACAGGAAGTAAGAGTGAGAGAAAGTTGTGGTGGAAGAATACAGCAGGGTTCGCTAACATCCCCTGCCGGAGCCTCGTGGAGCTTTTAGGTGTTTTCGCTCAATAAACACTCACAATAACCGGTCTGGGAATCGAAACCGCGATACTTTGACTGCGAGTCTGCTGCCCTAACCACTGGGCCATTGCGCCTCCAGAGAACATGCTAATTACTAAAATTAGGCTCAATGTTCATCGTCCCAATACTTTCCAGGTGAGATCTGTTTGAATAAATTTGTTTTGTAGCAGTAACAACAACAACAATAACCAAAATCATAATCACAGCAATATTCACAAGCACAAACAAGGCGGCGAGCTGGCAGAGACGTTATTACATCTGGCGAAATGCTTAACGATATTTCGTCTGTTTTTGCGTTCTGAGTTCAAATTCCGCCGAGGTCGACTTTAGCTTTCAGCCTTTCGGGTTCGATAAATGAAGTATCAGTTGCGTACTGGGGTCGATCTAATCGACTGGTCCCCTCACCCAAAATTTCGGGCCTTGTGCCTAGAGTAGAAAAGAATATTTACAAGCACAATCGTCACAGTAGAAACAAACACAACCACGCCAACGAAAACCACAACCACACCAGCAATTACCATAGATACGACAATAAGCATAGCCACAACAACAACTGCATGAACCATCACCACCGCTGCCACAATAACAACGATCCCCAGTCTCCAACTGGTACTTAATTTATCGATCACGAAAAGGGAAGTCGACCTGGACGGAATTTGAACTAAAAACGTAAAGACTGATGAAATACCGCTAACAACAAGCATAATCACAACAATAACTGCATGAACTACCACCGCCGCCATAACAATCTCTGTTACAACGGTAACAACAATAGGAAATGTTTATACCCCGCTCACAAATTGTGGTGGTGGGTTTCCTGGTTCAACGTTAGAAAACATTACAATTAATTGATAGAATTATTTTCATACTTAGTGTGGTTGACTGGAAAAATCGTTTGAGCATTGGGCAAATTGTCTTGCGGTATTTGTTCTAGCTCTTTATGTTCTGAGTTTAAATCTGTCTAAATCTATCTTTACCTTTCACCCTCTCAGTGTTAATGAAATAAAAGTTGAGTACTGAGGTCGATGTAATCGACTACACCCTCCTCTCAAAATTGCTAACCTTATAACTATTCTTTCTTGCCTTTAACCCTCCAACGCGGAGTATAGGCCACTTATAATTGAATTGCATGTCGCATAATTTCTCGCTTCTGTACTTATACTCTGTCATGAATGTCCCCATTTCTCAAGTTCCTTTTGTGTTGATCTACGCCACGAGTTTTTGGTGTGTCCTTTCTAATTGTGCTACCAATCCACTTCCACTTTTTCTTAAATATTTGCTCTCTAATCGAAACTTGATTCATTCTTTGCCATAGCTTCATATTGCTTATGTGTTCGGGCCATCTGATTTTAAGTATACTACGCAAGTACCTGTTGATGAATGATTGTATTTGCTTATTTGACTTAACTGTTGTTTGCCATGTCTCAGCCCCATACAATAACACCACTTTTATGTTAGTGTTAAAAATTCTTATTTTGTTCTTTATTGAAATTTCACTTGCACTCCATACTTTTTTTAACAGGTGGAAAGTGGTCCTTGCCTTACTTATTCTTGTCTTAATATCTTCTAGAAGATCTTGACTTTTCAGATGATATAGCACTACTTTCACAAACATAGCCAGATGCAAAATAAAACGTCAAAATTAGAAGCAATAGCTGCCAAACTAGAATTTAAAGTCAACCACGACAAATCAAAAATTATGCACGTTAATGAAGAAAACAGTGAACGTATTAAACTAGAAACTGGTGAACCAGAGGATGTAGCCGAGTTTACGTATTGCTTGGTTAGAGAATATTATAAAAGTGAAAGGATTTTGTCTGTTTATTTATTTCAACTGTCTACCTTTGACTGTGGTTAAATTGACTAGGAACACTCTACGTGATGAATATCCAATATCAAACAACCTTAATCTCCATATTTAAATTGCATTAAACTTTGGTAGGCTTACCTTTATCTATTCTGAGTTACTTGAAAGGTGACATTCCCTTCTCTCTCTTCTATTTGTTGATACCTGTGTTTACCTACCAATGTGTTGTTTCATTTTAAGGATGCTTATTTACCCATCCATTATATTTCAAATGCAACACCTTTTTACTGTGAACTGTTAAAGCAGTATTCGTGAACTGAAGTCAAAGTCTTCATGTCTTCATTTTTCATTACCTGAAGTCAGTTTCGGAGTGGTCATATGCTGTAAGCACGTAGCAAATACATTCCTTTAACTTTGCTTTTCCAATAGGTATTATACTGCCATGTTTTAATGTACCAATCATACTTCTCTCAGAAAAAATAGCTCCCTTCGCTGTTGAATAAAATGACTTGCAGAGGGGAAGTATCAACGTCTTTCTTCAATTTCCTTACACCATTTATGTGGCTGTTTCTGACAAGAAATTTTGCTTTCATATAAAACAACTATATTTTGTAGTCATTATCCATAATCTACTCCCAAAACACTTCAAGTAGCTCTACCTTGCATCACTTGCAAATGTAGATGTCCTATGACCCTTAAAGTGCAATGACCTCCACAATAACCAGCCTTCGATTAGGTTTTCTGTTCCTAGGCTAATCGGAAACATAGATTGCCATGCTACTCATAAACCTTCCCAGTAGTTCAATTATTTGGTGAAGAAAATACCACCAAAGCAAAAGGATGGGTGCATTTGCTAGTTATTTAATAAAATGAAAAGAATATATGATAGTATTACTATCAAACAACAAAATATAGTTATGTCATATTTCAATCGTGAAACTGTCCAAAGCACCCTTTACAGAAGGGCACTTTTCAAAACAAACACATATATGAGGTCTTAGCCTTTCACAGTTTTTTTTTTTTTTTTCGGTGAACACAGTATGCAAACTTTTCCATTTATTTTTTCTATCTTATGGAAGTCAATATTTTCTCTGTTGACACCCACCTCAGTTAATTTTGCTTTTCTCCCAGTTCTGTGCTTTCTGGATGAAAAGCCCTCACATAACTGAGATGTGATATCAACGCAAAATTTCAAATGGTCGTAGTCTTTTGGTGGCAAAGGTGGCTTGTTGCTTTTTACATAAACAATATATGAATTAACTGTAGTTAGACATAATGATGGAGATATATGGATCACCATACCTTATGTCAGGATTCCTGTAGTTCAACAGTTGAGGAAGCTGCTTAATACCAAACACAGTGTTTATTAGTAAAAAGAAGCTCACATTTCTGCAGTATCAGTTGGCTGCCATAGTGGATTAGGTCTTCCACAAACAGAAATTATGCATTGAGCATATTTGTTTCCACTGTGACAGTTTCAAAAAAAAACTTTTCAGTAAAAATAAAAATAAATAGTCCAATGGTTGTGCATTGAGAGGTAAACTGTATCGTGGACTAGTTTTTCTGTGAAATCAGGAATTATGGTTGGTGAAGTAATCTTCAACCATGTTGCCGCAATGTTTTCAACATCATTTCTATCACTTTCATTATCAAACTCTTCCTCATCCAACAAAGATTGTCAATATGATTCATCCAAAGACAAATCACTGTTATTTTCGTTTATATTTTGTACATCATGAAGAGTAAAATCTTTGAAGTTATAATCGCTACTTGCTGACACCATATCACTAAAAACTAAGATGTACACTTCTCTTCAGACATTGAAAAAAACCAAGAAGTCTCAAAAATTTCACCGTATTTTTAGTTGAATAAAAAGGCATATCTTGCATTATCTTAAAGCTACGAGAATTCAATAATGTGATTTGTTTATTTTATTAACGATTTCATAAAGGAATCAGATATGGCTGGATATAGCTGGTTCAAACAAATAAAGGGGAATAATTTTCGGCTAGTTTTGGCCAGGCTAAATGCTAAAGGGTTAAGTTGGAGAAAACTGTAACTCTGTTGGCCTAAATTCAAAGTGTAAATTATATTTTATGTTAAAGAGTTGTTCTGCATATTCCAAAGTAGAACTTTTAATAAAAGACAGTGTTTTTGGTCTATACCTCTCTACTGATTGCACCTCAGTGAGACAATCCTGTAACTAGAACACCCCCCATGATAGGTGAAAATCCATGAAGTAGAAGCAGTACTGTATCATTTATTTTTTTATTATTTTTATAATTTGTATATATTTCTTTTATCATAAATGCAAAACAACACCGCAGAGGAATAAATAATAAACTGTGATATGTGAACCATGATATGGCAAGGGATTACTGTATTACATTCATTGAAATCTAAATACAAATTAGTTTATGCACTGTTTCTGTGCTACCTCAAATAATGAGAAACTCCCTACAGATTTCATGAGGAATTTTACTTAAAAGATATAATATTCCAAGCATCTGCTTGGAATAAAGTTCAGAAAGTACACTGCAAGTTAGCCTTTCAAGACGAGGAAAGAATTGAACTTGACTATGCTGAATTTAAAGTTTCTAGTGAAAGAAAATCATCAAAAAATTGGTTGAGTATGCTAGGAGAATGATGAACACAAAGTGTCTTGTAATGACAAAAGAAATTACAGAAGAAAACCTAGGGGAATGGCTGAACATCAATAATGGTGAGCCTATTGTTTATCAAGAAACTGCTTGAGAAATAGAGCAAATGGTGCAAATAAGATCATGAAAAATGTGCAGAAAAAAATGAAGAAGCAAAAGAAAGAATTTCTATAGATAAATATATTTAGACAATGAGAGATTCAATGGCAAAATTAGAGCAAGGTGACTTTATAATGAAACAAGAAATCATGTCTGATTCAAACAAAATTAATTAGGAAGAAACCCAAAGCATGCTATGTTACGACAGTAGTTGAAGAAGGTTGTTCACAACCCTACCAAGGCTCATTTCAGCATAGAAAGACCATTTCTTTTCATCCCTTTTGATCCTGATGTGCAAATAGGCCTAGGTCTATTTAATTGAAGTCTTGATGACCCTGCACTCTATCCATGAAAACCCTGCCTATTGTGGTGTTCTTGTAGTCTACCAACATTTATATTGTTCTATTATTTTTATTTCAGCATTTATATTACATGAAACAATTAAAGCTTATTTGGAAATATTATTGGCTGTATTATTTTGTATTTCAAGTTTGTTCTAGCTTTGACAAGACATCGGTATGTATGCATGCATGCACACATAATGAGATAGCTAAGTTAGGTATTTACACAGGGACTCCCTTAGAGTCAGCTTTCTGTTTTCTGACATTTTTCTGTATCTGGAAATGGCCAGGTCCCAAAATTTCCAGACTAAAGAGATCCAACTTGTATTTTCAGTTAGCAAGTTAAGTAAACTGAGGCATGCAGACTATGCATTGCAAAATTTGAACTTGTGACTTTACAAAATAACTTCAAAGCATATGAGCCATTTACATTTAGAAAAAGGCATATAAAAGAAAACTTATTGGTAGAAAAATAATTATTCCTATTTTAATTTTGATGAGATGAAAGAAAGAAGAGTTGTTATTAATTCACTTCAAATCTAGATATTGAGATATCATTAACTAAACTCATTCCCAAGTGATTTATTTGTTTATAATAATCTTCTGCTTAAAAATTTACTAGACTAGTAAATAATTTGATTGTGAAAATTCTTAACCATTTCACTTCAAGAATAGATATTTAGTTATTAACTCTTGTTTTATATCTAAGCTGGAATCACCAGCTTTAGAGTTGGAAAATGGTACTAATAAGGGCACTTGAATTAAAAGGAATCACTCTCAAGCCTGTATGTGTAGCATCTCTTGTTAAAGGTCTCTACCCAGTAGTTTGGATCTAACACTGAGAAGAACAGTCCAGATATTGATAAGAATTATGTTCTTTTAAACCTATAAAATGTACCCTGATTCCTATGAAATCATAATCATTATTTCACCTTCTTATAGAAATATTTTCTTATTTCATTTAGGCCATTCTTGGGTCCAAGGCCAGTGGACAAAAGATGAAATAGAACTCTTACAAGCAAACATCAATAGCTATTGTAAAGTAAGTATATTTGACTGAAAGCTTTTTGAATTTAATTTAGTCTTATAAAATGGTCAGAAGCCATGCTATATGATTATTTCCCCCCTATCTTTGAGGTAGACAGGCTAGGATTACAAAGCTATCAAAATGCATACAATAAAACTGTAACATCAACAAAAGCTTATTTTCTATATCCCTTAAAGTCATTTGCATGTACCAAGTTGTGTACAACCCCTTCCTCCAGACCAAACAATTGAGAGGAAAAAATCTCGGCAATCCTCTTTGAGCAAACTTAGGATTAAAAATCTCTGACAGTCAGGTTTTTTTAGAAATATCTAAGATTCTTTTATCTGAAGTGTCTTTTCCTTAGTTTAGACAGTGGGGTGTTTTAACCCTTTAGAATTTAAACCAGCCATATCTGGCCAAAATATTTAACTTGCTTTATGTTTAAAATCCAGCCTCTCACACCTACTCTACAATGTCATTGTAAAAATAAACAATCACATCATCTTAAAATCTTAAAGCTACAAAATAATACATAATTAATTCAAAACATTGTGAATAAATAAGCCTTACATTTGACAGAATAACCTGAATGCTAAAGGGTTATGAGAAACCATGTAGATTCATATCTTACTGGTGTTGTTAATTTAGATAATTTTGGCTCTTTGGACTAATTTCCTAAAGTAAACTACTTTGTTGTGAGACAGATATAATACATTGTAAAATTATTTGCCTGAGGAAACATGGCAATGCAAACTGAAATGTTTAAGCATACTAGATTTATGAAATTACTTGTTGATACTTCAACTTTCAGGAAATTCCCTAAACTTATATTCATATCACAATTTCATCTAGAGAAAATTTCATAAATTAAATTTGGTTAGGTAATAAAAAATAGTATGTTTTCTAGACACTTTATCTTACAAATTTTAAGAGGATAGAAAACTAAATAATAATATGAAGCTTTTATTTGTGCTAAAAGCTTATTTTCAATAGGAGACACATAAGTTGAATGGTTGATATATCCTACCTAATGTAGACATTTTCTTATGCTATAGCAGATAATTTTGCTTTTTTTCCTATCTAGTCCATAAAAAAAATAGCTTTTACTACAATTTTAAAATTAAGGAAGCCATCAAAAGGGGAAGTTATATAACAATTTGTGCAAATATCTACATTTTAACCTATTAAAATTTTATTTTTCTTGAATATAATTGAATAGTTGTGTTGTTTTATGGGTTAGGCATTTTTGAATTGCAGATATTAAAAATTATAATGTTCTAAGAATGTTCCAAGAGCAATTCATCATCCACTTCAAATAGTTTAGAAGTTTTACTTATCCTTAATTCAAATTATTAATACAAAAAAATTTATATTTTGTGTTCTACATTCTTATGAATTATGTCAGATATAGAGATGGATTCTATTTAAACATCAGCCAGTCAACTGTGAAGTTGGAATATATATTAACCAGGATTAGATAAAATAGCTTGCCAATTTCGCATGTTATTCTTTGTCCCTATATTAGTCTTGTTTTCATTTTCTTTAATAAACTTTACTTGTTAATATTATGTGGCATTTGTTGGGCTTTTTTTCATCTAGAATTTAACATCACCTACTAAAGCTCTTTCGTTGAATGTTGCTTAATGTACAGTTTTATGTCTTACTCCCAGGATAACAATATCAGTAACCCTACAGAAATCATTTTTGAGATGTCCAAAGATGAGCGGAAGGATTTTTATCGAACAGTTGCAAAAGGACTTAACCGACCTCTGTTTTCTGTGTATAGACGAGTAATACGAATGTATGATCAAAAAAATTATGTTGGCAAGTACAGTCAAGATGAAATGATTAAACTCAGAGAGTTAGTATACTTTCTTTAATTGTTACATGCTTCAATACAGCTGTTTTCTGCATTTTTATAATATGTCATGGTTGGGCCTTGTGAATTACAGGTACAACTCACTTTTGCCAGCTGAGTGAACTGGAGAAGTACTGTGCAACAACGCACCACTGGCTTTCAAATTAATGATCATGAGCCAAATAAACTAACCTCTAGACCACACACCAGCAGATACCAGCTGACAATTGCGTAATATCCTATTGTTACACAAACACAGATAACTGCATACATACATACATACATACATACACATTCAAACACAGTCACATATTGTTATGTACACATCCACACAGTCTATTCATTTTATACATACAGACATGCATACATATATAAACACACACATATGCACAGATGTCAGCAAACAATTATAGCCTTACATTGTTACACAAACATACACAGATAACAACTCACACACAAACAGATATCAGCAGACATTCCACACAGATACCAACATACACTTTCAATTATTGTTTCACACACACATACACACATATACGCACAGAGTCTCACAGTTATGTGCACATGCACACACACACATACACACACCGTCTCATACAGTTACACGCACACACACACAAACAGTCTCAAACAGGTACATGCACACACACAAACACACAGAGAGTCTCATACATATATGTGTACACACACAAACACATACTTTCATACAGGTACATGCGCCGCTACATGCACACACAGTCTCATACAGTTATTCATGTGCACACATACACAGTCTCATGCAGTTATGCACATGCACACACACATAATCTCATACAGTTATGCACACACACAAACACAGTCTCATTACAGTTAAGCATACATGCACAAACACACTCAAACTCACAGTTTCATACAGTTACATGCATGCGCATGTACACACATACACACACCCCAGCAGACAATCAGTGTCATATTTTTCATTTATTTATTATTTATTGGTATGCTATAATCTTTGTAGGGCTAGTTGAGGGAGGTGGAGGGTGTAGTAACTATAGCAGACTGACATGTTCTGATAAACTGACACATCAGTCTTACCAAACTAATTTTATTAATATGTAGATTATACATATTACTGTGAGCAAAAGAGAAAAAAGAAGTTAAAAGATGCTTTTTCAATGGATGACTTCCAAATAAAACTTAAGACACAGCCTCAATCTGTTGTTTTGTATGTGTATAAGTAAACTGAATATTTCTAAATATATTGTATTGATCTTTTATTCTTCTTGTCTATGAATAAATCTATGAATAAAGTATTTATTATGTTAGGTTGCGCCTCAGGAATGGCACAGACTGGGCTGCCATTGGTGCTGTATTGGGCCGAAGTGCATCATCTGTCAAAGATAAATGTAGACTAATGAAAGATACCTGTAATTCAGGTACGGTAAAACTTTCTTTTTATGTTTTGTTTGTTTTTCTTGAAAAGGAAATTATTCTACTCTTTCTTCAAGCAATTTTATGGGACACTATTGTATCTTGTGCTGTTATGCAACTTATTTGATTCTCATGTTTAAATGTTTAAGCTTGTACTATTTTCAGCTTCTCTCTATTTTGATTTGTTTGTCAGGGAAATGGCTCCCAGAAGAAGAACAGCGACTTACAGATGCTGTGTGTGAATTATCAGGAGCACAGCCAGGTATTTTTCTATTTTATGTTTCATTTTTAAATAGGAAGTACAGGTGTTTGGAAATGAATCTTAAGTTGGATTTTATTCGTCTCTGTTTTGTATAAAATTGATATGCTTCAGGAAGAGTAAAATTAAAGTCCCAATTGAAAATAAGCTGTTTTGTTTCTTCAGATAAATTTAGTAATTATTATGAATCAGATTTCTATTGGGAGTTTTAATTTTGAGAGCTGGTCTTTATAAAATTTCTGTTCTTAGTAATGCAATAGGTTATGAATATATTTGTCTTTTAACAGTAATTTTGGTTGGGGATTTGTGACTGATTGCAAAGTGATAAGGTAGGTGCAAACCTTACTGTTGTTTGTGCAGCAGTAGTTTTACATGAAAGGCTGAGTTAAGAAAATAGCTGAGGCAAGTTGGATTTTTAAAAACTAGAATTTAGTACTATACTTCATCATACAACTTTCTTTGCATCCAAGTATTCTTTTTTTTTTTTTTTTTTTTCCAGTGTTATCATCATCATTTTATATCTGCTTTCCATGCCAGCATAGGTTGAATGGATCATCACAATCCAGAACCTTCTTAATTGAGAACTACTACATCAATAAACTGGTGTTCATACATGTCATTTGACTTAATTTCTAAAGCTGGATGTTCTTCTTGCCAACCACTTTAAGTGTATTGAGTGCATTTTTGAGGTATTAGAGTTGTTGTCTCACTCACCAATTACTCTTGAGGGAGTGTAATTTGTCAACTTTCCATTGTGGCACAGGTACTGTAGGGTTGGTGACTTGTATATAGAACATTATAGAAAGTAGTCAGGGATCTAAGAAGAAAAATAGTGGGGCACTTTGAGAGGCATCAGGTAGTGGAAGGGTGCCAAAGTAAAGGTGGATAAGATTATATATATAAGATTATATTTACTCATATATTTACTGCAAAAGAATATTATATAAGTCTATAAAAATATATTTATGTATTTATTTGCATATGAATGTGCAGATACATATATCCGTGAATATGTGTATATATATGTGTATTTGTATTTGTATAGTATGTATGAGTGTGTACGAATTTATGTTCATTGATTATGAGCGTAAATAAATATGTAATTTTGGATATGAATATATGTATATATAAATTGACATGTACTTG
>JAOPJW010005814.1:64063091-64073953 GCA_027122535.1 Octopus maya
CTCAGAGGCTTTCCAAAAAGGGTAAGGGTGCTGATGAAAGGAAAAATCTATAATCAGTTAGGAGTTAGCCCCAATAGACTTAGGGCCAAAGGCATGTCATTTGAGAGAGATTTTCCTGCTATTTTAAACAAGTCAAGTAGAGTTTGTTTATCTTACATACTTTATTAAGCTTAGGCAATTCATTAGTATTGAAATTAACACTGTACTTAATTGGTGCTTCTTTTATTGATTCTTGAAGGATGAAATGCAAAGTTGCTTTCAGTGGAATTTAAACTAACAACATAAGATGTGATTAGATACTTTGAGGCATTTTATTCAATGATCTAATTCTACCAATTCAATGCCAATTAGAAGACTAATTTCTTGTACATTCAGAGATGCTTAATTTCATATGAAAAGAGAAACATTAAATTGTGTACAATTTTTAAGTTGAGAATACTCCAGACATACCAAATATAATGAAGACAGGTTAATATAGATAAGAATAAAATGGCAAAAAAAAATTATGGGTAAATGTGTTGGGGAAAAATAAGAAAAGTGAGTTTATTTTCCAGAGAAGTAGATCCTAAGGAAATCTCTATAAGAAATGTTGCCATCTTTGTTCTGGTCCATAGCTTCAATTTTAGAGTCAATTTTATCATTGTAAATGCCCATTTCTTTCAGATCGGCTACAACATCTGTTTTCAGTGCTGAACCACTGTTGTCTTTATCAAACTTCTGGAATAATCCACGAATGATGTTGGTGCTGTTGACAAATTCAAATAAATAAAATATATATAAATTTTGAAAAATTTGAATACAGATTAATAATAAATCAAATGTTATTACAACTATTATGCTTTAATCAATAGCTAATCTAAAGAATTACTACATCCAAGGGCTCGAAATTCTATACCTGGGAGCAAAACTTTTACAGCATACAAATTTGAAAGTATTCATTGATGAAAACTCTAAAATCCATATAAGTGAGTGGAACCTTAAAACCAAAAGAGTAATTTAATGTAAGTTATTTAACATGAATTTATAAAACAAGGGAATTTTTCTGGGCTCCACACATTATTTTACAATTATAGTTTGCCTCTGATAATAAAAAGATCCCTTAATCCTTAACTACAAAGATGATAGATTTATAAAAATAGGTGAAACCTCCCTCAAATCTTACCCCACTGTCCTACCACACTAAGGACATACTGGATAACATGGATGTAGACTCTCCCTAAAAAGACAGTACGATAACAGCTAGAATGCCTTTGATTTGAGCTAACTTGGTGGATAAACAACATGGACACACTAGTTTAATTTCAACTAGCTTGGGCAGTGATCATAAGAATCTATTGGGATAACAGTTTTTTGAACAGTGGAAAAATTTCATATCAAACATATTGATTTTGAATACAGATAAAAGACTTTAGGCTAGGAATATAGTTAATTATACTGCTCCAGTATAATTCCAGAATGGCTGGAAAGTTGATCATAGGTTGACTCAAACAGAGTAGACAACAATAACTATTACTCCAGAAAGTTGAATGGCAAAGTTGACAGGGGAAGGGATTTGCACTCCGAATGTAAAAGGAACTTGAATAAATTGTCTTTTATAAGGCACATAACAAGTGAAACTTTGAAAGCATGTCAATTCTTCAACCATCTTTATTCCCAACAGTATTGCAGCTGCCTCCAGCTCATTTTTTAGACAGTGAATCTTCAACTAAGGCTATGAATTACCTGTCTTTAGAGTATTGGATAAATTATGTTGTGGTATTTGTTCTGGCTGTCTGAGCTCCGAGTTCAAATTCCAACAAGGACAACTTTACTTTCCATTTTTATGGGATTGATAAATTACATACTAGTCAAGTTTTGGGGCTGATTTTTATTCTGTCTCTCCCACTCTCTGTTTATTTCCATCAGTAACTTTTATAATTTCTCTCGGGATAGCTAGGTTACACAGTGAGAAGGGCTTTTTTCCAGATGGTAAAGGGTTGAGTGAGAGGTTAGCAATCTTTTATCAGAGAAAGACTGATGTGCTTCTGAAATCATCCAAGGATGATCAAATAAGTAGCACAGCTCAAAACAGAAATGAAGGAAATCTTCAACAACATTATCCACTGTGTCCTCCTTTTTGTTTAAGACAGTAGAGTGTCATTTGGTAGAGATTAGATTGCTATTTCTTGCAGGTTGAATGTGTAGAGATCACTGGCCCATAAATAGGCTTAAGGATTTTGTTTGAGAGAACTTAAGTTAAAGTCAGTATAATTTTGGAAATCTAGAAACCAGTTTGTATTATACAAAAAAAAAAAAAAAAAATCCCCAATATTTAGGCACTGTCTAATTAGAACAGAAAGTACAACCATAATATAAATGTACATGAATGATGATTTAGACAACCTATAAGAATCTGTACTTTTGTAACATGTTTTACTTGTTAGTTTTAAAAACAAATTTAACAAACATGTTTACACCAAGAGAAAAAGAAAGGTGGTGGGAGTAATTATGATAGCAATCCTGGTCAAAATATATATCTTATTTGAAAAGAAACATTGAAAAATCATGTTTGAAGATAAAACAGGATGTTCAAGGTTTGAAAGTCTTCAATCATTGATATTCTCAGTCAGGTCTGAGTTAGGTCTAAACAGCAACCCCACATAATACTAATTATTAGGTTTGAATATCATAGTCTTTCATATTACTTAGATCAATATATTCACTATCAAGACACTAGTTTTGCACACTGTCTAATATATTGATCTAAGTAATATGAAAGACTATAATTTTCAAACCTAATAATTAGTATTATGTGAGGTTGCTGTTTAAACCTAACTCAGATCTGACAGAGAATATCAATGATTGAAGACTTCCAAACCCTGAACATCCCGTTTTTTCCTTCCAACAGTGAACCTAGAATAACATTATTTAAAGTGTCTTTTTTTGTTTTCTTTTCAAGAAAGTAAAGACTAATTTGAGGAAGATTTGGCTACTATTTCTAGCAAGTTGAATGCCCACAGAAATTTTATCATTGGCTTGTCGAGACGTGGGTTTTTATGAGAGAATGGTGGGTAAAGTTCTTCAAAATTTCAAAAGAAATTTTGGTATGATGCAACAATATGCCATGGTGCTTATCTTGTGTTGTTTCCTCTGATACATTATGCAGTTATGCAGAGGAATATTCATGTGTAGTATTATATTTTTACAGCAAATCATCCATGAAAATCAATGTTCAGAACAAGTTTAGAAATATACACCCTCTTTAAAAAGAAAAATAAATTACCAAAGACTTCCCAGCACACATGCTCAATTCTATTTAAGTTTCTGGTTTGTTTATGTTGGTGCAAAAATAATTGTAATTCTTATTACTTTGGAATAAAATCTATTTAACTATGATTATGCCTATAAGCAAAGATGGTAGAACAGCTTGAAAGCTTCCAGAAGTAGATGGTGACATTTGCATCTCATTGGAAGAACAAAAAAAGTCAACAAACTAAAATATCAAAAAAAAAAACAAACAAAAAAAAAAAATATCACTGTTGTAATGCTTAATCTGTGCTTCTTTTGCACTGTGATACCTTTGAATAAGTCATTGTCTCTTGGACTAAAGAATTTTTTACTACCAGAATAAACAAACTTGTTTCTTGTCAGCAAAAATATAAAGATTCTAATGATTATTATTTTGATAAATGAAATTTATTCTGAGGTATATTGTTTTATGACAGCTATATATCCCCCCAACACACACACACAACAGATACCTTATAATTCAATACAGATGGACATACATTTTATTGCATATGTATAGATATATTTTAAAATAGGTGTGTGGTATAGTTGCAGGCATGGCTGGGTGGTTAAATTTGCTTCCCAACCACATAATTTGGGGTTCAGTCCCACCATGTGACACTTTGGGCAAGAGTCCTTCTACTATAGCTTTGGGCTAGCCAAAGTTTTGTGAGTGAATTTGGTAGACAGAAATTGAAAGAAGCCAGTCAAATGTGTGTGTGAATGATCTTGTCTTGACATCACATGATCATTGTAAATGAGGGTCACTGTCATCTAAGCAGTGTCGTCCATTTCCAATATTATGCAAAAATGTGTCTGGCCATAGGGAACTATTACCTAGTTTGGAGAGAGGCAAGAAATGCAGACAGGAAGGTCAAAAAATTTGCCTCAATAAACTTTGTCCAACTTGTGGAAGCATGGATAAGTGAACATTAAAATGATGATTATTATAAAAAGAAAAGTGACATACTTCTCAATCAATTCAGGATATTTGTGCATGTAAATGATGAAATCCCTTTCTTGAATTTTTGCATCCTTATCAGGATCAACATCTTCCATAAGTTTCTACAACAGAAAATAATAGTAAAAATTTCTTATTTAAACATGAGGCCTCAATTATGAGTGGTGGGATATAGAGAATTTGATCCACTCTAATATTCAACTGGCACTTATCCTATCAATTCTGGAAGGATGAACATAAGGATTTCACAACTAAATGCTGCAAAATATTTTGTCTATCGCACTTCTGATTATACCAATCCACAGGCCAGATAATAATCTTTCCTACTATAGTCACAAGGCTTGAAATTTTGTAAAAGGGAGGTAGTTGATTACAATAAGTCCAGCACTTGACTGGTACCTATTTTATCAACTCAGATAGGGTAAAAGGCAAAATATCAATAATAGTTTCTATTTTAAGCACAAGGCCTGCAATTTTGAGGCAAGAAGCTTAGTATCATCAATCCCAGTTCTTAGACTGGTACATTATTTTATTGACCTTAAAAGAAAGTTCAAATCTCAATGAGATTAATTTTGCCAAAGTACATGAATCAGAAGGAATGTCAAAAGGCATTTTTCCCAAAGTTCTATCAATTCTAACAATCCTCTACCCAGATAATAATAGTTTCAGATTTCAGCACAAGACCCGCAATTTTAGTGGGAGGGGTTGATTGCATCAACCTAGTTATTGCCTGGAATGATGATGAACACAAAGAACGAAATAAAAGTTTTGAGAATACTGGCTGCAAAAATAGATCTAACATATACAGAACATGTTAATGAAGTAATTAACCAAACAGGACAAAGCCTAAATTTTAGAATAGAAAGTTTCAATGATAATCCATGATAGTCTAAAGCTGGGAATAATTTTTAAAAATTACAAGAAGCAGAAGACCTTCATATCGGTTAAAAAAAAAAAAATCCCTTCAGAAGATAAAATTCAGTAAATAATGAATACAAACTTAACCATCACAGACTTAAAGGAAGCTAAAAAATTAACTTCATTAGTTTAAATGAAATAACACATGCAATAGCCATTTGTTATGAAAGAAAGCACAGAACTACAGAAACAAGAATATCAGAACCAAAACATGAGAAACATATATACATTAAAAGATAGAAAATAGAAAAGATTTCTCAGTCTTCGGCAAAATCAATAAGAAAGTGATGCAACAAAACTGAAACAAAAGAAAGACAAATACTACAGAAATGTAACATTGAATAAAAGAATGCTTGAAACAATGCAGCTTCACTTAATTACAAAGAATTATAATATGAAAAATGGCAATTCTTTGAACAAAAACAGTTTGATTTCAACCCAAAATGATTTTACCAAGAACTTCATCATCATCATCATCATCATCTTTCTTTCTTTCTGTTTATTAAAAAACTGATGATGTCATTCTATCAACGTACGGACGCTGGTTGCTCACGTTCGTAGTTTACGTTTGGTTTCTGAAATTTTGAATTTTCAGTCACCTTTTGGTTTGAACTTGAGAAAGACACACGGTGTGTTGAAATATTGTTAAAAAAATAAAACATCTAAAATCGCACTCTTCGTCTTGACTATTATCATTATCATTATCATTATTATTATTATCATTATCATTATTATTATTATTATCATCATTATCATTATTATTATTATTATTTTTATTATTGCTATTATTATCATTATCATTATTCCTTTAACTTCTGATTTCTCTATGTCACGTCTCAGCTCCATTCTGCAGCTTAAAGACGCAACACTTTCCTCAGCACATAAGTTGTTCCAAGTATTGCTGTCAACTAAATACCTATTAAGTTTGGTATTTGCAGCTTTTAATGCCAGAATATCGCACTCTTCAAAATGGTCCCAAGTGCACCGATCACAGCAAGTACCACACTTTTGAGGTTCCAGTGCTAGATTCATGGTACTTCCCGACCTTCGCGTTCTTTGTCTCCACATTATTTTAGTTTGCAAGTATAACTATATTGATGAAGGATCATTCTTTGGACTTCAATGGCAGATTACACTCTCGTTCTATGTTAAGTTTTTTGTTTGTATTACATAGCATAAAAGGCAGCAAGCTGACAAAATGCTTTGCGGTATTTCGCCCGTTTTTAGGTTCTGATTTCAAATTCCGCCGAAATTGACTTTGCCTTCCATCCTTTCGAAGTCAATAAAATAAGTACGAGTTGAGTGCTGGGGTCGATATAAACAGCTTACCTCTCACCCACGAACTTGCTAGCCTGGTGCCAAAATTAGGAACCCATTATAAAGCATCAAAGGCAGTGAGCTGGCAGAATTGCTAGCACGACGGACAAAATACTTAGTGGCATTTCTTCCGACTGTATGTTCTGTGTTTAAATGTCACCAAGAGCTACTTTGCTTTCGTCCTCTCAGCATCGCTAAAATATAGTACAAATTAAGTTCCAGTTTCGATGCATTCGACTAGCCATCTGCTAAATTTCACACATTGTGCCTATAGTGGAAAGAATTATAAAGCGCCAAAGAGCACTATTACTTCCGCCTCCAAAGTTGGGTAATTATGTCCTGAGTTTAAATCCTAGTGAGATCAATTTTGATTTTCTCCTTCCTGGGGTCGATAAAATAAAGGGCCGGTGTAATGCTGAAGCCGAAGTAATTGACTGACCACGTTCCCCCAAAATTGCTGACTTAGCGTCCAAATTAGAAAAGCAAAAATAAAAATAAAAAAAAAAAGCAAACCGTTTTCGTTATTGAAGTATAGTGAACAAATGTAAAGTAATGAACAAATTCACGAAGTCAACGTTTCAGGAATGAGAGTAGCGTGTTTCCATTATTTCACTCCGTATCTAAGGCGGCGAGTTGGCAGAATCGTCAGCACCCTGGGCGAAATGCTTAGCGATATTTCGCCCGTCACTCAGATCTGAGTTCAAATTCCGCCGAGGTCGACTTTGCTTTTCATTCTTTTTTCGGGGTCGATAAAATAAGTACCAGTTGAACACTGGAGTCGATGCAATCGATTAAACCCCTGCCCAAAATGGCTGCCGTTGTGGTAAAATTTGAAGCCATTATTTCTCTTCACATTTCCGATGTTTTTTTTTCTTGCTCATGATGTTATATTTCTTGAGTCGCAGCCATCTCTATCTCTACTACTACCTTATGTCACCACATTACCCACAGACTACTGTAAAATATAACAACAACAGTACAACATAATGATTTAAGAGACCAAAACCCATAAATTACCAACATCTTGACTTATATTTTATAAATATCAAATTGGCTAACTGCAGCGAAATGTTGACGAATGCTGTTCAGGCTTAACAATGTGTTGCCCAACTGTTTTAGTTGTCTCTCGTCTATTGTCAATTTCAAGTGGAGTATTAACATCGATGTTAGTGTTTAATTGCACAATATTTTTGCTTATTTTTTTTTGTTGCTGTTGTCGCAAATGTTCAGGTCAGCTCAACCCATTAAATCTAAGATTAAGAGCACTACATTTATCACCAGTGGAGTGGCGTTGGTCGTGTGTTTCTTCATTCTGGCCACGGAATAGGTTGTTTGATACCCGGTGTGAAAAAAAGACCGAGGTGATATCTCTACGTGAACAAAAAAATAGGACAAGTCTGACTAATCTTTACTCTTGTTAAAAATCACCACAGGAAATATATTCATCTTCTGTACACGGATAGATTTGTAACTTATGGCTGTTTATAACTTATACAAACTATGATTCAGCTAATCATTAATTAACCTAGGTTGTTAGTCCGTTTACTTTTACGCAAATCAGACAAACTAGTTTAGCTCAGTCATTATTTATGCATACTATAAATAGATATTGGTTACTAATAATCTCTTTCTGCGCAAAGATAAGTATTTTTTTCCTCTAGCAAGACTAGAAACCTAGCAGATCGATCGCATTTTTCTATCCACAGAAAGATAAAATTCGTTGTGCAATCACTTTTGTTTATTTTTCACAGAAATGATAAAATTGTACCGACACAGATGCCGAGCTCAAATTCTGCATAGGATATCATTCGTTTAGATTGGTGTAAATCACACATTATGAGGAGTGTAAATCACACTCCTCATAATCACACATCTACCAGAGCAGAGACAGACCGATAGATAGATAGATACACAGACAGACAAGCATCAAAGCCATATAATTAGCTTTTCATTGTAATATCTTATTTGAGAATAAATAGCTACCATACCTCGACTCGCGTATTGTTTTGATTCTCAGTTCTGTGAGTTCACTTCCTCATATGACCAACTATGTCTTCATATTTTTGGAATCAATTAAAATATACCAATCCAAGACGACGACAATCTGGGCGGAACGGTAGGATGCCTTGTGTTGTTTGTTCTGTCACTCTATATTCCGAGTTCAAATCTCGCTATAGCTTCCTAAGCGGAAGAGTTAATACGTCACCTTGTTTGACAATTAATGGACCGTTTTGTTGGCCCTTTGTGTTAACACATACATACACACACACATATACATGAAATAGTAATATACATAATTACCAATGACTAAAAATTTTAAGAACTTCATAATAAATAATGAAGAACAAAAGAATCGAATAGCATTCATCAGCACAACAATTCTTTGAACTCAACTCCAATAGCGAAGGGGTTCAGAATGACATTAAAAGAAAAGTGGATAACATTTGCTGCCAAAGTAATTTGCATAATTTAAATAAAGATGAGCTAAGCGAAATAACTCAAATACTTCAGTTTTGAACAACATAGACAAATACAGGTAAATCAAATACCATACAACATAAAATTCTTGATTTGTTCAAGTTATTTCCACCTGTAGAGGATGTCTCATAATTAGCAGATGGCATAGCTAGAACATGTATGGCACGTGACTACTTCTCACGAAACACAAAGCCACAGTAAAAAGATATACTAAAGGTAGACTAAGAAATTTCTGCTCGAATTTTTTACAAGAATCTCACAAGTCTTTCCGACAAACATTTCTACAAAGTTTACGAGAAATCAATTTAGGTAAAAAGAAAAAAAAAACGCCTTATCCATGCAAGGTAGCCTGATTTAAGATTTTCTGTTTTCTTCCATAAGACTTAATTAAAAGAAGAAGAACGTCTTCAAGACTGTTAAGAAAAGCAGATAACGAAGAATTTCCTCAGTGGAATTTCAGAATTTCTGTAGTGAATTTCGAGAGGTAACGTACCGAGATTTCTAACAAGGGTAAAAAAAAAATGGAGACGCTATCTTAATACTGAGTTGTCTCTACTTAGGGGATTGACTGACCAGGTACAACTGTTAAGTAAAGGCACGAGGCCTAGTGGTTAGGGTGTTGCATTCACAATCTTGTTGTCATGGTTTCGATTCTCGGACCAGGAATACGTTGTTTTTATGAGCAAAACCCTTCATTTCACGTTGTTCCGGTCAACTTATGTGTAAATGAGTAACCCTGCGTTAGACTGGCGTCCCATCCAGGGGCGAATGTTGAGATCTCTGTCACTTATACACTATGGAAACCGCTGAACTAGTCTTATAAGTTCTGGGACTGGAAACAAAACTTATTTTTAACCGGGTGTTACATAGAAGAACGGATACACCTCATCTGTTTACACAATCTTATTGACAAAGTTTGGAGCCTATGCTCGAAGACACTCGCAGAGAGTGTCGCAGAGTGAGATTGAACCTTAGATACGTGGTTCTTAACAGTATGGCTTCTCATACCAAACCATACGAAGACCTTATAAGAGATAATGGTATATAATACTTAAGCAATTTATGTCAATAACATATATTATATACAATAAATATCTTATATTTCCCAGACAGAGAGCTAATATTTGCAAAAACATTCTTTCCAAAGAACGACAGAAAAATACTCCAGACGCAAAAAGAAAGCTTTGTGAAAAGAGAATCCAGATTGATAAATAGATAAATAAACACAAGTCTATTACGTCTAATTTTTGAAACAGACGTTCAATGAAAACTGCTGAGAATGGTAAATAAGAGAAGCTACTTGTAATTCTGAATCACAAGGCACGTATATCTTTCAGTTTTCTTTCTTTTCTTTGTTTGATTTTTTTTTTTAGTCCCGGGATTTATCACACCAATTATACAGTCATGTAATGGTCCTGGAAGCCAAGACGAGCCATAACTACATTATTTTGTCGTTATTTTGCATGGACCAGTTGTCATACGGTTTCTATGGCGTATAAATGACCGAGATCATAACAATCACCTTCCTCTTAAAGGATACCATTCCGTTGCAGGTTCAAGGCGAACACATTTTTGAGGGGAGAGGACAATTCGATTACATCGTCTCTAGTAACTGATGATACTTTATTATATCGGCCCGAAGGAATCAAAGTAAAGTTGACATCAACTGCATTTGAACTCAGAAAGTGAAAAGCAGGAAAAACGCTGCTAAACATGTGTCTCACGTGCTACAAGAATTCAGTCACCCATGGGGATGGACACTAGTAGACTTCTACTTGAATTAATCTTTTATATCATAAACACTAGTTATATATAGGCGCAGGCGCGGCTATGTGGTAAGAAGCTTACTTCCAAACCACTCGATTCCGGGTTCAGTCACACTGCGTGATAGCTTGGGCAAGTGTCTTCTGCTATAGCCTTG
>JAOPJW010005814.1:64210426-64222558 GCA_027122535.1 Octopus maya
TAGGTAAATTAGCCCCCCCCCCCACAACTAGTGCTCAACTGGTACTTATTTTATCGACACTAAAAGGGATAAAAGGTAGAGTCGACCTTGGTGGAGTTTGAACTCAGCACGTAAAACCTTACAAAATACTGATAAGCCTTTTGTCCAGCGTGATAACGATCCTACCAGCTCGATGCCTTCACGTTATTTTGAATATTATTAGAGTTTAAACCCCACTTAATTCACAATGCATAAAAGCAGTTTTTCACAAAGAGGCTTACGAGGAACCCTGTAGCTCTCTAAGAAAATTCTCTGATTCTGCGAGAAAACATGTTTTCAACAAAATTTAATCAAATGTTATTTTAATAAACAAATACCATTTACTATTTTCAAAATAAGAACTTACTGCATTTATCTCATTTTGTTAAATACATTCTACCTCTGAACGATTTTGGGTTTTTCGATTTAAGTTTTTATGATTTAATCAAATTAAGGTGGTGGTAAGTTTTCAAAACACAGAATTATGGATCTCTCGATATTTTTTCTTGCTTGAAATTCGCTTTAAGTTTCCACGACAAAAAAGTTTTGTTGTCATCGTATTAGATGATCATAACGGAAAATATTCACCTGTTACTATACCATACGTTTTTTCACACGTGCTATATTTGAAAACATACTCCAATGTATTATGTATTTTTTTTCAAGGATGGTAGTATGTAAGTTGATGTAGATTTGACTACTATTCCTCCAAGAAGATTGACTGCTCTCCTTGTTTCCATTTTTAATGTCGTAATTGTATCATGAGGAGTTTAATTATAATTATAACTATAAGGTGGCGAGCTGGCTGTATCGTTAGCACGCCGGACAAAATACTTACCGACGTTTCGTCCGTCTTTATGCTCTGAGCTCAAATTCCGCCGAGGTTTACATTGTCTTTCACCTTTTTACGGGATCGATAAGATAAGTACCAGTTGACGTAATTAACTTAGCTGCTCCTCGAAATTGCTGGGCTTGTGCCGAAATTTTAAACCAATATTAATAACAGAATCACTAGCACGCTGGGCAAAATGCTTCGCAGCATTTCTTCTGGTTTCATGCTCTGAGTTCAGATCCCTCGAGGTCGTTTTTGCGTTTCATCGTTTAGGGACCGGTAACATAAGTACCAGCTGAACACGGGGGTCTATGTAATCAATTATCACTCTTCCACTAAAATTTCAGGCCTTGTTCCTTTAAGAGAAAGAATTATTATGGAGTATATTTTGCTGACAAATAGAAACCACCCCCTTTCTCAACATGCGCTATTATCTATTTGAACTATTGCTCTCATATCCTGGATGCATCATACTATTTATTGTCACTCCGAAAGTGATTGCCTGAAAGTCTGTTAATGTATCCATTACACTACATCTACTCTGGTACTCTAAATCTGTTTCTTTATCGCTATACAGTAGGCATATCTTGTTACTAATCGTCTCACTCTGCCATACAAACTTTTTAGCATTTAGTCCGTTATTGTATTCAACTGGATTTTTCGCTACAGCTCACATTTCCTTGATTCATCATTAACTCGAAATAACTCAAAATAAATAACGACTTACCTGGCCACATGCAATACTATTGACTCCTATGTTAAGAACATTTAAAAGTACTGCCATATCCTTTCAGACTAAGAAATAAAAACAAAACAAAAACATATTAAGTGTAACTCTTGCATTTATGTATAATCTCTCTCTCCTTCTCTCTCTTTCCTTCTCTCTCTTTCCTTCTCTCTCTCTCTCTCTCCTTCTCTCTCTCTCTCTCCTTCTCTCTCTCTCCTCTCTCTCTCCTTCTCTCTCTCCTCTCTCTCTCTCCTTCTCTCTCTCCTCTCTCTCCTGTCTCTCTCCTCACACTCTCTCTCTTCACACTCTCTCTCCTCACTCTCTCTCCTCACACTCTCTCTCCTCACACTCTCCTCACTCTCTCTCCTCACACTCTCTCCTCACTCTCTCTCTCCTCACTCTCCTCTCTCCCTCCTCTCTCTCCTTCTCTCCTCTCTCTCTCTCTCTCTCTCTCTCTCTCAATGCCATAACTTTTCTTTGATTATCTATTTGCAGAAAAGTAATTGTCATACAGAATGGGAGGAAGTTCTTAGTGGTTACAGTCGTAGAGAGCTGGAAGAATTGTGGCAGAATTTACTTAAAATTGCAACAAGTCTCTTGTTGGGTTTGGAATCGAGCCATGATTCCTCACAGGAGGTATGTTAACATTGAATTTAAAATTTGAAAAGCGTGGTGGATGCTAGAATTAATGAATACTGAACAAAATAACTTGTAGTATTTGATTAGGTCTTCGTAGATTATGTATTCAAATCACACTAGGATTTAGTTTGCTTTAACCCTTCACGGATTAATGAAATACAAGAGAAATAAGTATCATGTAAGTTCATTAATGAAACTGTGTGGACTTGTGCCATAGTTAGAAGATAATAAAGTATGTTGTAGTTTTCCTAGTAATGATTTCACTTTTACTACTAACTAAGAGGTAAGGGCATCAATGTCACATTGTCTCAAATGCTTTTTATTTTTTAATATTAGGCTTTTGTGTCATGTCAGAAACTTCAGGGCTTCATAAGAAATGCCTTGTCTGGCTCTGGTACTGACCTAAGAAGCTACTGTAATTCACTTTTATTTAAAATAGAAGAGTGTAGTCAATTGAATTAATTATTTGTATTTCTTTTACTGGTTTCAGTTTTGTCTGGTATATATTTTATTAATCTCTGCTTACTGAATAGCTATATCTACTTAGCCATTACTTGACAGACTAAATGCAAGTTATCATTTGATACACCTTGTCAACCATTCCTTCACCAATATACACATCATTTTGAAAGTGAGCCATCACAAATTACAACTAGTTTCATGTTTCTAATTCTCATGTATTATCAAACTTCATACATACTTGCTTATTGTTTAATCCATACCAGCATGAGAATACATGTAAAAGTGAACGCTACAAAAATATACATATATTATCTGGCATGACTCTATGGAGTAAGCTGCTGTACTTAGCATTCATTGATCTGGAGACAGCTTTTGACAGGGTCCATCACTTTAATCTGGTAATTGCTGAGGAAGCTAGGAATAGATGAATAGCTTGTGAGACCCATAAAAACCACATACAGAGATGCTGTCAGTAAGGTGAGAGTTAATGAGTTTTGTGTACAAATAGTTCTCCACGGGTTCTTAGTTGTCTTCTATTCATCATTGTCCTGTCCATAACAGAAGAGTTTAAAGCCAGTTGCCCATGAGAACTCCTGTATGCTGATAATCTTGTTACAACTTACCTGTAGTAGAATTAAAGAAATTTCTGAGGTGGAAACAAAACCTGGAATAAGAGCCTCAAAGTTAACTTAGCAAAGACCAAAGAAAACAGATAGATTTTTGCTTACATTAGAGAAATGACTTTGTTCAATTTGTGAAAAAGAAAAGTAGAAAGTTTATACAGTGTAGCCAATGTAAAATATGGACAGAGGTGCAGTGGAATCACAAGCTGGTTAACAGAGAAATTAGGCTTTGTATGTGGCAGACACTGGAGTAGTAAGCACAAAAAAGTGCACAGGAATTAGACTCTCAAATACCCAGAAGGATCTCTAGATGTAGTAGATAATTTCTGTTACTTAGGTAACCTGATTAGCAATGGAGGTGGACATTTTGAAGTATGAGGGTCAGTTAAAAGTTCATAGGCTGATCTGGACACTCTCATTGAATGTGACCAAATGAGGTTTAGTTTTCAACAGTCTCCTTTTAGTCTATACATTGTTGCTGTGTTTGAATTCCATTGGTGAAGAAGCTTTCATCTTGCTGGTCAAAAATGTCATCAACTGTAAATAGGACGTTGTCATCATGGATATGGGTTCCTTGCTAAGTGTTTTTTCATGTTGGGGAACAGATGATAGATGAAGCGAAATCAGGAGAATAGGGAGGCTGATCAACCAGTTCAAGGTCACAGTAATACATTGCAGCCATTAAAAGCAAAGGCTTGTGTGCAGAAGCATTGTCCTGATGAATGTTTGGTCATGTTAGCTTTTCATAACTGCCTCAATAAGTTGGCATCAATGGTGTGGCCCTTTTGAAGATAGTCAATAAACACAAGGCCTTTTGCATCCCAAAAAACTGAAGCTATCACCTCTGTAGATGAAACAATCTTGGCCTTCTTTGGAGCAGGCGAGGATGGGTGTTTCCACTGCATGGATTGTCTCTTTGTCTCTGGCTCAAAGTGATAAAGTTAACACTCATCCTGAGAAAACATTCAAAGAAACCAGCTGGATTTGGCTCAAACAATGTCAGATTTTTCTGCCATGTAATGTTCAGTTTCATTCATGTTCATATCATCCACCATCTGTATTTAAAAATAAATAGTTTAATAGTTTTAGTCAGTAGAATGAATTGTGCCCATAACCTTTGTTTTCATTTTGAAACTGGGAGATAATGTTCCAAAAGGGAGTTAAAGAACTTTCTAACCCCTTTGTAATCATTGGGATGTATAAACCAGTGTTCTAATTTAGATGTATTAGAGTTATCTATATATTGGGTCTCAGTATTTTAACTTGCTACAAATACCAAATTTGTGAATGAAGAAAACCTGGAAGGTTTTATTTTGAAATCAATTTTGTGTGTATAAGTTTACTGTGAATTAACAGCTTAGATTTTAATGGAAATATTAGACATTTTAAACACTAAATTCACACAAGGAAAGGAAACCTACTCATTGAGTTCACAGGTGACATTAAATGATTGACAAATTATATTGTGAAGACAAATTAGTACAGCTAGAATAACAAAAACAAATAATAGTAGAGGGTTATTCAAAAAGAATGAACTGATTTCATTATGCAATATTTTAATAAGGATAAGCATTAGAAAACTCCAGCTAAGTCACAAGTATTTACTCACAATCAGATTTTATTTCCTGTCTTAGAAGTGTTCAATGTGACCACCACTTGCAACACAGGCAACATCAATGTGATAAGACAATTCCTTCCAGACGCGTATCAGCATATTACGATCCACTGAGTTGATTACTGTTGTTATTTGATGTTTAAGGTCATTGAGGTTAATGGGTGGTTGTAGAGTTTTCGAAGTTTCGAATGGCTGCCACACCTTAAACATCGAATAACATCAGCGATCAACTCAGTGGATTGGGCTATGCTGCTACGCGTCTGGGAGGAATTCATTTATCGCATTGATGTTGCCTGTGCTGCAGGTGGTGGCCACATTGAACACTTGTAAGACAAGAAATAAAAGTTGACTGTGAGTAAATACCTGTGACTTAGCTGGAGTTTTCTGTTGCTTTTCCTTATTAAAATATTGTGTAATGAAATCAGTTCATTCTTTTTGAATAACCCTGTATATAATGCCTGATGAGCATCTTAAATGTGATTTATCCCAGAAATGAATTTGTGTGTAATATCTTTATATGTGATTATATTTTGTTTTTGTTTATAGGAAATGGAAAAAGTGTTCAAATCACTTGATTGTTTAATTGTGTTAGCAACTGCTACTGTTGTCTCCAACAAATTACAAATACCACCTTCTCTTTTGGAAATGTCTATTCTGTTGCATGGTAAATATAATTTCTATAAATATTCTTATTGAAATGAAGATTTTTTTCTTTGTCACAAGAAGTCAAATGCACTTAGTTTCTTGAATTCATTTCAGTATATGTTTTCCAAATATTTTTCAAGTTCTGAAGCTAATTTGAACCATTTTACTACATAAACCACACAGCACTATTTCTCCTGCCACGTCATAAAATCTCTATATCAACCACCACCCCATACTAACCAACATACCACACCACCTCCCCATACTATCTCCTGTTGAACTGCCACAACTCAATCTTTATGCCACACATCTCCAGTACACCTATCATACTGCACCATACCCTCTTCTGGCTAACCATCATTCTACACTCTCTTCAGCCTATCCTCAATATCATCCTTGTCTCTAATGATATAATACCATACTATTTGCTTATACTTCTGTTACAATACCTTCAGCTCTGTCAATTTTCTGTTGATGATCAGTGATTAGAAAGGTTAGTGGTTTTCATAAGGATATAGTGTAACATCATTATATTCTTTACAAGAATAGAGGATTTTTATTCTGTTAACCTAAATAACGGTATAGATAACTAAAGTTGTCAAAATAGTTGATTTAAATAGAGGTTTGTGTGTTCAGTGCTGAATCCATAAATTGACATAGTGTCATACTTCTTGGAGACACAAATCTCTAAATCATATATTAGAATGTGTGAGAGCATTTTTGAGAGATGGTACTTAAACCTTAAGTCCATCTTTATAGCAATACAAATACCACAGAATCTGAAAGATCACAGCATCGATAGCTTTAGTATCACTTCATCTAGTTCTCCAAAGTCTTCTTGGTGGAAAGTGTGTGGAACCTGTTGGAGCAGTCATTCCTGTTCTTGGTAAACTTAATAAGCCTCCCAGTTTAGCACCACTATGTTTGCATTGGCATATGTTGCATATATTGGCAGATTCTCTGTTGAGAAGTTAACTTCCTTTCACTATCTAAGGAGAGTAATTGTCACTGCCTCTTCTCCTTTGTACCAGTTAAAAAAAAACTTAAAAAGAAAAAAGAAGAATGTCTACCGTCACATGATTAAGTGCTACCTTGATAATAATAGAACTATTGAATCAGATAGAATGTAAACTACTGTGCAACAAGAAGTCTGTAGACTTACATCCAATTATGCAAAATACTTTTCATTGCTATTATGTTAAAGTGTTGTATGTCCAAATGCATTTTTACAATATTCAATTTTGCTTGCAATAGCTGGTTCTTTTGGTCAAACTATTGTATCTCCAGCTGCTTCAAATGAAAATTGTCAGAGTTTAGTACAACAGTTTAACATTTTCCCAAAGTGTACTAAGTCCTACATATGACAGTTTTGCAAATATCATACATGCATGGAGTTACGATTTTATGCACCCAACAAAGTATTATTGTTAAGCTGAAACTGTTGCTAATTTAAAAAGAAATGGAATGGTGAAACTACTTTTTTGATTTGTGAAAAAGCAACGTTTTGGACTTAGGCCACTTTTGCATAATAGCTATGATTTCAAGTCAGTGAAAGTTACAAATGCTGATGACGTGGAATAAGTAAGTATTTGTTTTGCCAACTAACTTTGTCTGAGGATTGTGTGAGTGTTTTTGTATGTTTGAAGAGCTAGATATGAACTAGAGGCCACTCTCAATTAAATGACCAAAGACTATGTTATACATTGAGAATAAGTATATAAAATGATTCATCACACAAACTGTATGTCTTGGTACCATTAGCTTTGGCATCATTTCTACAGTTGGATGCTCTTCATAACACCAACCACTTTACAGAGAGTACTGAGTGCTTTTTGCATGGCACTAGTACTGTTGAGTGGGGACCACCAAGTAATTTGAAAGACAAACACCCCTCAAGTGAGGGAGAGTATTTGTACTGAGGGAGGTGGCTTTGTGCCAGGAAATGAAAAAAAGTAAACTATGATAGAGGGGCAGAAACAAGTATCTTGTAGAGGAGTTGTATAGCTACCCCAGTTGGGAAGAGTGTGTGAGTAAGAGAGAGAGAGGGAGGGAGGGAGAATGATGGTGAAGATGTTGCTGAGCATACTCACAAGGTACAAGGAAGTGAATGTAAGTGGAGTGGTACAGATGATTGGACAGGGTGAGTAAGTAGGGAGTTCATGAGAATGTGAAAGAAAGAGAAGAAAGGAAATGCAGTTAGTGGCAAACACGTGAATATAGGGGAGTGGCCAGATAGCAATAGTACAGTTGGCAGGGGGAAGGACAGGGGAGAGAGAGAGATGGCAAAGCAGCCTTGGGTTGCAGCAAGTGGGGAACAGACAAGTGTAGTGTATGATGTAGTTTGGTACATTGGGATGTGTGTGAATTAATGTAACATGTGGGTGGAGAGCACACAATGCACACCACTTCCTGAACTCAGTTTTGTTGAGGTGAACATGTCTTCTCAAGAACCTCATATTGCCTCATATCTCCTCCATGAGGCTCAACATTTTGAGACTATCGTCCTCTGTCTTGCTGGATTTCCATCTTCTGCAGGTTCCTTCTACTTCAAACATTTGGAATTTCTGTCCTCATTCATACACATCACATTACCAAACCTTTGTAGTTTTCTTTCTTGCATACTACATGTGATTCCTCTTATGCTTAACTTTTCTCTCAAATATTTGCACTTTGTCATACATGTACACTGATGTAGCATATCCACTGGAGCAAACTAGCTTCATTTCTCTCCAATCTTAACATGATGTCTGCATTTAGAGCCCATGTCTCACTGCCACAAGTATCATATATATGTGCGAACATATGTATGAAATCTTCTGAGAAGGCAGCAGTGATTGGGTAGGTAGTGTGGGCATACTTCTACCTGAGAAATAGGTGGATAAGGTGATTGAGGTAGTCAGAGTGTGCAATAGAATACTTAAGCTTAGACTAGTTTTGCAAAATAGTACAACATTTATCTCTGCTTGTGCCCTTCAAATGGGTCTGCCAAATGAACAAAAGAATTGCTTTTATGATAATCTTTTGCTGACTACCTCTGAAACAAATAACAGTGACCTTCACTTTGTGGGTGGTGACTTCAATGGACATGTTGGGTAGCAACCAGGTGTCTTCAGTGGTGTGCATAGAGGCCATGGAGTTGGTTCCTGTAATGAGGAGGGAACAAGGCTTCTGGAGTTCTGTGATGCAAATAATCTAATGATCTGCAACACCAACTTCAGGAAGCTTGCTAGTTACCTGATAACCAATCAATCTGGTGGCCAAGCTAGGCAAATTGATTACATTGTCACTAGAAAGTGAGGTACATGGTTGGTCAAAAAGGCAGTGATTCCCTGGTGAAGAATGTACCCCACAGCATAGGTTAGTCATTAAACAGCAGCAGATCAGTCTGGAAAAGAAAGATCTGGAAGCTTAAGGATCCTTTCAATAGTCAGAGATTTAGAGATGTCCTAACTGAAACATTTAATGAGGAGCAGGAGTTAAAGACCTATAACATAGAGGATAACTGGAAGTTTCTATGAGACAACTTACTGAGAGCCACAGACTGAATTTGTGGCTGGTGCAAAGTCCCAACGAAACTTGGAGTGAGATGGTGGGGATACAGTGTAGTTGCTATGGTCATTAGAGCAAAGAAACAAGACTGGAAGGGTGGTGGTAGCTAGAAGGGAAGCTAGGAGGCAGGTATATTTAGCTGGGGGAGAAGCAGAGAAAAAGAAGTTTGCCAGTGTTCTGTGGCTTCAGGTGTTATGGTTTGCAAGTCAGTGTGTTGGAAAATTGTGATGTTGTAGGAGAGAAATGCATTTGCATGGATGATGGTTTACTTGCAGTTAGTAACTCTGCAAAGAAAGGACTTGGAAGAGTCACTCTAAAAGGCTGCTAAATTTAGAGAATACATGGGAGAAGGAGAGCCTGCTTAATGTAGACTCAACAGGGGGACCAGATATCTGGATAGATAGTAACTTGGTAGATAAATCTATGAAGGATAAGAAAACAGGGAAAACCCCTGGCTGAACAGGAATCACTGCTGAGATGCTTGAAATATCTGTTGGCTTGAGATATGGCCTTGTCATTTGTATCGTTAATCAGGTTGTCAAGGAGTGTAGCAACATTATAATCAACTGCTACAAAGGTAAAGGTAATGCCTTAGACAGAAATAATTATGGAGGTAATGAAAGTTACAGAGAAGGTCATAACTCAACTGATGCAGTTTTGTTTTGTGCCTGGGAGAAGCACTACTAATGCTATGTCCCTGATAAGGCAGCTGCAGAAGTACTTAGCCAAAAATAAGCCTCTGTACTTGGCTTTTGTTGACAAAGAGAAAGCCTTTGATAGAGTCCACTGTTCCCTTATCTGGTGGTCAGTGCGGAAGCTAGGGGTAGATGAATGGCTGGTGAGAGCTGCACAAGCATTGTATAGAGATGGTGTCAGTGTGATGAAAGTTCACAATGAGTGTAGCAAGGAATTCATTGTAGGAGTTTACTAGGGATTGGTTCTCAGCTCTTTCTTGTTCATCATAGTTCTCCAGGCCATAACAGAGGAATTTAAGATGGGCTGCCCTTGGGTGCTCCAGTATGTTGATGACCTTGTTCATATAGCTGAATTTCTAGCAGAACTCATCATCATCACTTAACATACACTTTTCATGCTGGTTAGACAGTTTGACTGGAACTGGTAAGCCAGAAGGATGCACCAAGTTTCAGTCTGATTTGGCATGGTTTTTACAGCTGGATGCCCTTCCTAACACCAACAACTCTGAGAGTGTAATGGGTGCTTTTTATGTGCCATCAGCATGGGTGCCATTTACACGACATCAGCAGCAGCCATAACTATGATTTCACAATTGCTATTTACATGATACTGGCAATGGCCACGACTGTGATTTCACTTGGCTTGACAAGTCTTTTTAAGCACAGCATATCACCAACAGTCTTGGTCACTTGTCATCACTTCTGTGAGGCCCAACATTCGAAGATCATGCTACAGGCAATGGCCACAATTACGATTTCATAGGTATCATTCACATGATACTGGCAGCAGCCATGACTATGATTTTATTCGTTTTGATGAGTTTTTTCAAGCACAGCATATTGCCAAACGTCTTGGTCACTTGTCATCACCTCTACGGGGCCCACCATTTGAAGATCATACTTCACCACCTCGTTCCATGTCTTCCTGGATCTACCTCTTCCACAGGTTCCCTTCACAGAGCTCAGTACTTCTTTACACAGCTGTCCTCATCCATATGCATCACATAGCCATACTAGCACATTGTCTCTCTTGAACACTACATCTGATGCCTCTTATGCTCAGTTTTTCTCTTAAGATGCTTACACTCTGGCTTGCATGCACACTGACATTGCACATCCAGCGAAGCATATTGGCTTCATTTCTTTCAAGCCTTTGCATGTCCTCTGCAGTCCAGCCCTCATTTCACTGCCCTGGAAAATTAGAGAAAAAATTTCAGGTGTGGAAGCAGGATCTAGAATCAAAAGGCCTTTGAGTTAATTTAGCAAAGACCAAAGTCTTAGTAATTTGTAAGACAGGCAAGTCGCAGATCCCTTCAGAGAGATGGCCCAGCTTGATATGTACAAAAGGTGTGGGTAAAAACTTCATAAGGTGTACCCAGTGCAAGGTATGATAGCATAAGTGCAGCAATATCAGAGGAAGGCTAACAGAGGTAGCCTTTGAATGTGACAGATATGCAGGTACAATAAACATTAGGAATGTACAAAGAATAGACTTCGTCAAAAGCTCCAGGAGATATCTAGAAGTAGTTGATAGCTTCTGTTACCTAGGGGACCAAATTAGCCATGGAGGAGGATGCTCTGAGAGTGTTGCTGCTTGTATAAGAATGGGCTGGGCGAAGATCAGAGAGCGTCTACCTTTGATGGTAAGAAAAAGTAGATTGTATTATGCCTGTGTGCAAACAGCCATGCTGTATGACAGTGAAACATGAACTGTGACCACAGTGGACATGTGAAGGCTTGAAAGAAATGAAGCTAGTATGCATTGCTGGATGTGTAATGTCAGTGTGCACATATGACAGTGTGAGTGCTTTAAAAGAATTGGATTTAAGACACATCAGATGTTTTGTGCAAAAGAGAAGATTGTGATAGTATAGCCATGTGATGCATATGGACAAGGACAGCTGCATAAAGAAGTGCCGTTCTCTAACTGTGGAGGAAACCTGTGGAAGTGGCAGACTCATGACAGAGAGCCCCAACCTGTTGTGTCAAAGTCTACGTTGCAACTATTTTTTTTGTGAATTATTTGCTCCATATTGAAATTATTTTCACACTGGTGGCTGCCATGATTTCGGCGCAAAACAAATTAGTTGCTGCGCAGACTTTGACACGACGGGTTGGTAACGCATGCTGAGAAAGGTTAGGCTATTATGCCAGTCCAGAAACCGGTCCATGTGAGTCCAAACACTTGAATGTATGCTGAAAGATTGTCTTAGCCTGTTTGCCTTTGGACAGTTGATTTCTGTAGTTATTATTAGTGTATTTTGGCTATTTAAATAAGAGTTTTGACTGTTATTTCCAGCAGGTAGACTTACTTAGTATGTCCTTTG